>MU707024.1:0-92239 GCA_026770625.1 Nicotiana glauca
GAAAGTCGAAATTTCCTCGATTCGGGATTTGAATAAATCGGTGACTTGGGACACCTTTAATTTATTCCAAGTGGCAGCTCTGAAATAAACAAAATAATTCCGTTTCGAATATTGTCACTTTAATTGGAAAAACTCCCTTCGCCCGTTTTTACCCCTCGGGGTGGGGGCGCGCCGAAAGGAGGTGTGACACTGAGTGAGAGCACTGATTGGTAAGAGTTGAGTCACGAGTGACCGAGAGGCTTGCCGAAGGGCTATAGATATACATGTACATGAGTGGTGATTTGCCTGAGGGGCTTGTTTATGAACTTACTATTTTGCACTCTTCTTTAAAGTGAGTTTTTATCAAATATGTTGATTTAATTACTGCTTTCACTCATCTTTAGATTGAGACTCTATTGAAAATATTGAGCAAACGCTTTAAACAACTTTCATTCAAACTGAAGTTTTTAAGTTATGAAATGGGTATAAATTTCTATTTTGCCCGAGGGGCTGTATACGAACTATGTTTTTGCCCGAGGGGCCAATTATGGTTTTCATCTATTTTATTATAAATGGTATTGAACCCCTACTGAAACTGTTGGAAAGTATTTGCAAATGATTTTTACCAAAAGCTGGATTTTAAATGAGACGATTGACTCGTATTCTGATTTAAAAGCCTATTGTGCTTAATGAGTTTATCCTAAATGTGGATTCACCGTTTCCTATCGCTCAGTCTTTATTTACTCTTATTACTTACTGGGTTAGAGTACTCACATTTCTCCCTGCACCTCGTGTGCAGATTTAGGTATTTCGGAACCTGGCAGCGGATGTTGATTACTCATATGCGAAGTCATCGGAGTTAGCAAGGTGGTTGCACGACGTTCGCAACACTGCTTCCTTCCTCTCATTTTCATTACTGTATTTAGTACATTTTTTCTTGACCCTTGTTGTATTTGGACCTTTGTAGATGTTCATGACTAGTGACACCCTAATGTCGGGCTAGTGTAATTATTCCGCACTTCTCTTTTAAATTTTCATTATGAGATTATTGGTTTATAAATAGTATAAAAACAACTTTTATTGGATAATGGTTAATTCAGGAGTTGTGTCGGCTGGCCTACTTTCACGATAGGCGCCATCACAACCGGATCGGTTTTGGACCGTGACAAGTTGGTATCAGAGCCTAGGTTACATAGGTCTCACGAGTCATGAGCAGGTTTAGTAGAGTCTCGCGGATTGGTACAGAGACGTCTGTATTTATCCTCAGGAAGCTGCAGAACCTTTAGGAAAAACTTCACATACTTGAATTCTTATCTTGCGTCCTTGATTCAGCTTAAAATGTAACTCCTTGAATTCCTTCCACGCATTCGTATATGCGCATGAGCGCTCAGTATCATATATGCGTTGATGGTTTGTGATTCCCTGATCGAGGGGCGAGATGTGATCTCTGTGTATTGATGTTGGACCATTCTAGAGGACTTAAGGTTGGGGTTTTGCCTACAACTTGAGCACTGAGGCGTTGATGGTGTTGGCACGTGCTTTTGGATTTGTCTGTCTGATAGTGTCCCTATTAGTGGGAGTGATGACTGGTTAGCTACATGATGAGTATGATGTGACTACGAGATGTGTACACATGATTTGGACAAGACAAGAAAGGTCTGTTTGGGGGTAGTAAGAACTATCCGGTGCTTGATTTCCATCATGATTTGATGTATATCCCCATTTGTGGGCGTGTTGAAGGACCTTTTCATGTTGCCTAGTTGGGAAGTGATACGAGTTCAGACTTAGGAAGATTAAGTGACTACGTAATGTTTTTATGACGGTGGAAGGGTATAAAGAGATTTTAGTTTAAGGCAAAGCAGGTGGGATTATCTCCTGTGGATTATCCTGAAGTTTGCGTAATCCCTTGTGGCATTTCTTTGAAGATCTCTGTTACCAGGGAAATATATGTTTTACAATTTGAATTTGGGTTTCTCAAGAGAGTAGGCTTGACTTCTACGAGAGTGAATGTGAGATTTGTATAAGATATAAAGTACCAGATGGTCTGTGTTCCACGAGCTTATGAAGGATTGAGTTTAATCTCACTATGGTATTATGGCAGCAATAAAGTATATGCGTTATGAGTTATTGTGTATGTTTTGGTCTATGACTTTGAGCCAAGTGGGGAAGTCTGCTATTGATGAGTTGATTACAGGATTATGTGCTATGTTGGTTCCGTGTGAGGCGTACTGGTGAATTAGTTATGGCTTACGAAGATTGAGACCGAGGATGGCTCGAGTAAAGGAAAATTTGACAAAGGTTATGTCATGCTTCATAGGTGTATGAGAATCACGGAATGTCTTGAGTTGTTGTTTTTTTGGTAATTATATTTTCATTAATTACCAAAGAGGTCATTACAAATTAGTAGAGTCATCCTCGACTCACTTAATCTTTACATATATTCTAAATCTATCCTATAGTATGAGCAGTACATAAGAACACTATACAAGAGGCTGGTTAGTTACTACATTGTTTTCAAAACATAAGTTGTTGCAGTTGTGCCCTCATTCCTCCTTGAGCTCTAATATTTCAAACACATGCCACTTCTCTTGCTATTTGATTTGTAGTCCTCTTTGTCTCTTCAAATATTCTACTGTTTACCATTTTCATTACACTAGCTATACATGATTTCCCCTTAGCTTGTTTTACTAACCATGCCATCATCTGCGTATAAGATTGCATGGGATTCACATGAATTCGTATCCGTTGCATAAGCCTTTCCCATACTGCTTTAGTAAAATTGCATTCACCAAACACATGTGCATGTGACTCATATTCTCCATTGCATAAGCAGCATCTTGAGCTTACTTGTATTCCCCAGTTTGCAAGCCTATTTGTTGTCAGAAATTTCCCATGGCATTGCGTCCACATAGTGAATCTTGCCTTAGGCCTAGCTTCATTGTGAAACATTAAGGTTCTCCATGCCACCTTGCTATAATTTCCCAAAATGCCTAAGTATATTTGTTTGATACTACTCTGACTGTATTGAGTTGTAGGCAGTTGTTGCATTACCTCTCTTGCCTCCCTGATCTTTCTCACCGTCCAACTTTTCTGTTGGGGTATATTCATCCCCACTATGCTTTGCCCTTTTATGTTGTATGTGTGGATCCATTTTATTCACATTTTGTCTTTCTTCTTTGCCAAATCCCAATATACTTTAGTGATACCATCTCTATTGCAAACTCTGATATTCAGGAAATTATACCCTCCAGCAGATTTAGGTAAGCACATTCTATTCCATGCTATCAAAGCTCTCTTTGTAATTGCATTAGAGCTAGACCATATATAGCTTCTGCAGTATGATTCTATTAGACTCATCACTTTAGCCGGTAGAATAAATATTTGGGACCAATAGGATTGGATACTAAAGATAATTGTTTGGACTAACTGTATCATTCCAGCATAAGATAATTTTCGAGCTGTCCAAGAGGAAATCCTTGAAACTATTCTATCAATCAGTGGTTACCATTGCATAGTTGTTAGCTTTTTTGTATCCAGTGGGATGCCTAGATATTTGAAAGGTAACTCTCCAAGTGAGTATCCAGTCTTTTGTAGAATTTCATATCTAGTATCTTGAGCAACTCCTCCAAAATAAATTGCACTCTTGTTAGGATTAGCTAGTAGTCCAGATGCAGCAGAGAACTGCATAAAGCAAGCATGTAGAGTGGAGACAGACTTGCAATCACCCCTAGCAAACATCAGTAGGTCATCTGCAAAGCTGAGGTGATTTATATCTAGCTTACCACATCTAGGGTGATACTTGTATTCCTTAACATGTTTCAATCCTTTGAGCAGCCTGCTTAGGTATTCCATTGCAATTGCAAATAGAAATGGTGATATGGGATCACCCTGTCTGAGTCCTTTAGCAGCTTCAAAAGGCTTTTTTAGTTCCCAATTTATCATGATTGAATAACTTACTGATGATACACAAGCTCTCACCCAATTATTAAATTTTGTGGGAAAGCATATGTATTCTAACAGTTGTTCCAAATACACCCATTCAACTGAGTCATATGCTTTCATCATATCAACCTTCATCATACATCTAGGAGATATATGTTTCCTGCTATAGGCCTTAACTAGCTCATGAGCAAGAATGATGTTATCTGCTATTTTTCTCCCTGGGATGAACCCTGCTTGGGCTTCAAATATGATGTATGGCATGATCTTCTGTAATCTACCATCTATGACTTTAGAGATAAGCTTGTATAACACAGTGCAGCAGGCTATAGGTCTGAAATCTTTAATTGTCACTAGATTAGGGATTTTTGTCAGCAAAGTGATAGTAGTGCAGTTGATTGCTAGAAACATCACCCCTGTGTGGAAAAATTCTTTCACTGTAGCATACACTTCTTCTTTGATCAATGGCCATGCTTTCTTGAAGAATTCTGCATTGTAACCATCTATACCTGGTGCTTTATCACTTCTTATTCCCTTCAAAGCTTCATCTATCTCTTGTCTAGTAACTTCAGCAATCAGGTCTTGTTGTTGTTGCTTTGTTACCATCTTGTCCACAGCTGGAAGGACATGTGCACTAGTTCCCATTAAGCTTTTGTAGAAGGATACAATCTCCTCCTTTATAGTTGCATGATCTGTTATGGTATTTCCTGACAATATTTGTAGTTCAATAATTTGTTTTCTCTATTGTCTCTCCTTTATTACTGCAGAAAATAACTTATTATTGGCATCACCCAGCTTGATCCAGTTTGCTCTTGCCTTTTGTTGTAGTATCTTCTCTTCCACCATTGACCATGTTTCCAACTTTTGCAACCATTCTTTCTCTTGTTCTTGCTGCAGGTCACTATAGTTATTTTGCATCTGGCTTTGTATGTGATGAATAGTTTCTCTTGCTTGATCTATCTTCTCAACTACTCCTTTGAACTTAGATTCATTCAGTTGTCTAAATTGGCTTTTCATCCTCTTAATCTTGGCCCATATACTCCCCATCTCCCCTGTTACTTTGTTGCTGCTCCATTCTTCCCTTACTATCATTTTAAAATAAAGATGGCTTGCCCATACATTAAAGAATCTGAATGGACTTGTGGTAAGCTTCTTAGGTTGCCTTATGTTGATGGACATGGGACTATGTTCTGAAATATAAGGCTCCCCATACTTAGTGCTCAGATGACTATAATTCATCATCCATTTATTATTCCCAAACACCCTATCTATACGACTCCATACCCTATCATCACCTTGCTGCTTGTTGGTCCATTTAAAATAATCTCCGTTCCATGGTAATTCTGCAATACCAATGTCATGACATAGTTCAGCAAAGTCCTTTATATCAGCACTTTTCATAGGTACTTTAGAGAGTCTATCTTGGACATAAAGAATAGCATTGAAGTCTCCCCCAATTATCCAAGGTCTTATAGTATTCTGAGCTAGTCTTTTAATGTGTTCCCATAGATTTCTTCTTTGATATGCATCGTTATGGCCATAAACCACTGTGAGATAACAATGCATCCCATTTTGCTTCCCAGTTACTAGACAATGAATGAATTGATCATGTTTGTACTGTATATACATGCTCATCCCATATAATCCATACCCTTCCATTCACGGCATATTCATAATTAGTCATCCTATTCCAATCAGGGACTATTCTATTAATCACCTTCTCTGCTTTGTCCTCTTTCACCTTTGTTTCAACTAAACCAGCTAGCTTGATGTGTTTTTCATTTATGTACTGCTTTATTTCCTTTTGCTTATGTCTCTTATTTAGTCCTCTAATGTTCCATATTAGACAAGTCATTGATGAATGATTATTCCACCTCTCAAATCAGGTGGCCTAGTTTCCTCCATTCTTCCCTCTTCATGTTGCAATACCTGAAAGACATTTTTTGTAGTTATTGTTGCATTTCCTAGTGCCCTGCTGCTATTGCTAGCCAGAGCTGGCCACTCCTCTCTTTGGCCAGCATACTGCATTTCTTTTGATTTTCCTTTGTCTTGTGTTACCTGTGAATTTCCAGCACTTCTAGTGATTGTGACTGCATTCTCATTGTCCTGCCTCACTGGTTTGCTTGCTCCTCATTTAGCTCTGTTTGTTGTTGTTGTCCTTGTCCTTTAACTTGACACCTTGTGGTAATTTTTCCCTGCTTCTGTCTACCTCTGTATTGATCTTTTTTGTTTACTTTCTTCTCTAAAGTACAATCATGTCCTATCTTCATGCAGTTTATGCAATATTGGTGTTTCTATTCATACTCCACCTGTAGCTGAATCATTTTCCCTGATGGTTCTTGTAATGTCAATTCTGTTGGAAGCTTTTTTGTCACATTAGCTTCCACCAGAATCCTAGCATATGAGATACGTGTCTGCTTAGTGGTACATTCATCAGCAAAGAGTGGCTTCCCAATAGCGCTTGCTAGTTTGCTCAATATCTTGTTATTGTCGCACCTCCTTTTTACAAGCCACCCCGAAGGATAATGTATATGGAAGTTTTTTCATTTTAAGTGACATTCGAATCGGGATTATTTATTTATTTAGAGTCGCCACTTGGGATAGGTTTGGATTTTGGTGTCCCAAGTCACGATTTTTCTTGAATCCCGAATCGAGGAAAATTATGATTTCCCAAATGGAGTCTGCGAACCAGAAATTCTCGAGTAAGGAATTCTGTTAACCCGAGGAAGGTGTAAGGCACCCCAGATTCTGTAGTTCTACCACGGTCGCTTAAACTATTATAATTGGCATATTATCTGATTTTAATACATGTTTCAACCTATAATGCAATTTTAAATGATTCACCGCTTTTATTTAATTTTAAAGAAGATTGCAACGTTATTAAAATACGTCTTGAACCACATCACATAAATGCACACGCGGTCTTTGACATATTTTAATATCGTTGAGATTTGGATTTGGGTCACATGAAATGCACACCCGAATTTAAGAAGGTAAAATTATTAAAGGACGAGCCTAAAGCGACTAACGCGTTAATAACTTTGCGGGAGGCCATAAAAATTTGCTAAATGGCACGTCCCAAGTTCTAAAGAGTTAAAATTAATTAAATGAGGGTCATGGGTTATTGACAACATGTTATTGTGAATAATAGTCTAAATTTGCTTTTGGCCCAAACCTTTTCCTCGTTACCTAAATGCCCAACAAATGGTCTTAAAGAAAATGGCCCACTCTTCAATTGTTTTGTTCTAAAAACATAATTGCTAGATATATTAGTACTTTAGTTTGTTCACGATGTATGTGCTGTAGGCCTTGGTTTTTTTTTTTTTTAACGATTAGAGAAAAATAATAATAAAATTTAACAAGAACGTGCATTGTTGAAGTAAATAACTTTGAACTTTGATTGAACAAGAACGTGCATCCCTAGCTATGTTATCCATGGGTGACGACAAAAGAATAGCAAAAACTTGATAAATTTAACTTCCACACCTAAGAATAACAAAATTGAAGCTACAGAAGCAAAAGTATGGTAACATTAACAAAAGAATAACCATTGCTAACAAACAGGTAATTAACCAAATTCAAAACATCTTGAAAGATCATACCCTGTTGAAATCAATTAAGACCCACAATAAAAATTATTTCTCTTTAACTCATTACTCTAATCTACTTAATAGTTCATCCTTTTATTTATGGAAGTTATCTGAATTCTAAAGATATATCGTGATAGTAAATCAAAAATGGAAAAATACGGAAGATACTTGTGCACAAAATTCACACATATCCACTTGAACGTCCATTTGAAGATAAATTCGACAGAAGACTAGACAAAATCCATGGAACCAAAACAATTTAAAAAAACAATTGGTGAAAAGCCTAGTTTCTAGCAACAATTGGAATAGAAGCAGAAGTATAGCCATATTTAAAATATAATCAGTAAGCTATCAAGTGATTACAGTGCCTACAACAAGTGCAGCAAAATCCGAATCCACAGTAGAGAAAAGAACAAGTAATGCGAAGATCAACAAAAGTTCAGCTTAGTACCGATCCTAAACCATTCCTTCACAGATAAGCTAAGCAAATAACAATAACTTCATACCAAAAATATCTGAGATCAATTTCTATACTTAACATTGAAAGATAAACTAATCAACAAATAAACTATACTAGGCTACTGAATGAACAACAGCCCTGTAGAGATCCCTGGCCTCCTAACAATCCAAATTAACTTCAAAACAGTCCAAGTTATACAATCCAAAGTCTATCTAATTTAATTACAAAGCAATTTCGAACTAGCTAGTGAAATACAGAGACAGATTCGCGTAGTAATTAACAATTCTCCCTCATTTTTGATTTCAAAGTAGTTCACATACATTGAGTGAAACTTTAAATTATGAGAGACAACAGTGTACCTGGATATTAAAGAGCAAAAATGGAAGTCAGTAAGGAAACAGCAGCAGCAACAAACCAGAATCAACAACAGCAACAACAAAGACTCAAACCAACTTTAAAATTATCCCAGAAACCAACAGAGTATTACTTGGTTATCAGATTTCAAACACTAGATTAAAGCCTAGTTCAAACCACTTAAAACACTTAAATGCTCCACAGATTGCTTCAACGGGTCGAAATTTTGGAATTTAAAGAAGGAAATCGATCAAACAGTAATCTTCAATGCGTTTGGACAAGAAAAAAAAAACTTCCAAAGTTATTGTCAAACCAACTCGAATTCCTCCTAAGCTCTCAGATTTTCAGACTGTTAACTCTCTCTATTGTAGCTTAATTTCTCTCGGACCTTTTCCGAACTCTCTCGGATTTTTAGAATGTTTCTTAAATAGGCAACTAATTAGTGCTTAATCCCTTACTAATCTCCCTTTTCCATTCTTTAATTATCCACTAACTTAGTGTCATTCCCATTATCAAATTATCTTTTCATTTTAAAATCCTCCACTAAGCTAGTGCTATTATTTAAATTAAGTAGTGCAATTTCTACCCTACCACTACTTGTTATTTAAATTAAGTAGTGCAATTTCTACCCTACCACAACTGAAAAAGCTTCCTAATGAGACTCACACAATCTAAATAATACCATAATAATTGACATAAATACACTATTAAGCAGGAAATGTGAAACACGATTATCCGCAGCTATGCGTTACAGCCTTTCAACACACAACAATTAAACACCCAAACACATTAATTCCCAATTAACAGGAGGCAAGAATGAAAGCCATATCTAGTAACACAGTAAGAAAACAAAGAAATCGGAATTCGGACATTTGTTGCATTTCACCGGCATCTAATCCACCCAACAATGACACCACAAAGTAAAAGGCAAATCAGAGAAAGAGACAAGGCAACTAATTAACACTAACATCTTCTTAATCACAAACACATTCAAACTTGTTGAAACAAAGACTACATTGAACATTCACATGAACTGATTAAATCTGGAAGAGAGAAACCAACGGAACAAAGATGAACCTGAAGTTTATACGGATTGAATGAAGCAACAATTATAACCGGAAATCAACACAGCTTCAAACAAATTGGCAAAATCAAACCAAAATCTCGGATTGGAACAAACTTCGAGTTGGCGCCGGAAAGCTCGAAACCAAAACGAACTCCATCAACCTCCGTCGGACTCGATGGTTCCAAAACTGAAAATCAAACGACAAAGCTCGCTAAAACAAGTTTTCCGACCTTCTGCTTATGACTGTGTGTGTGTGTGTGTAGAGTCGTTTGGACGGAAAACAGTGACATCTTTGGAGAGGAGTGAGTCGTTTGGTCGTTTGGTGGCGGACTGTTTTGGTGCGGCGGTGGCGGGTTGATGGCGTTTGGGTGGTGGTTGACTGCTCAACGACGAGAAGGGCGGTCCAGCGGCTGCAGATGGGGTAGGGCTCGCTGAGGAGCGGCGGCGAGCAGCTGCGGCTGCTTGGGGTGGTCGTGTTGCTGCTGTCTCCGGCGGTGGAGATGGAGTGGCGGTGGGCGGCTATTTTTGTTGTTGGTCATGAGTGAGAGGTGACTGCTGGTCCAGCTTCTCTTCTTGTGTTTTAGGGTTTGTCTTTTGTGTTCCTGTATAATGAGGAAGATGAAGATGTGAAGAGAAAGGGGGTCCTTTGCACTGTAGCGGCTGAAGCCAAACTTAGGCTTTAGGGTTATATTTGTGTTATAGTTGGAGCGGGTCGGGTCGTGGAGTGGGTATGGGTATAGTATTGGGCTTGATTTGGTTGGGTTCGGGGCAATTGCATCTATACCCGCTTTTTTTGCCACATTTTAACCTGTGTCCGCTTTGTAAAAAAAATTACAAACGTACCCGCTTTTTCACATAACTTCAGCCCCGTGGGCTGAAGTTTTTCTTTTGTACTGGAAAACTTCAGCTGAAGTTAACTTTAGCCCACGGGGCTGAAGTTTTTCTTTTGTACTAGAAAACTTCAGCTGAAATTAAATGAATTTTTTTTTTTGTACTGGAAAACTTCAGCTGAAGTTTTTTGTCTTTGTAACCGGAAAACTTAAGCTCTAGAGCTTAAGTTTTCCAGTTATAAAATAAAAACTTAAGCAGTTTTCCAGCTTAAGTTTTCCAGTTATAAAATAAAAACTTAAGCTCTGGAACTTAAGTTTTTCAGTTATAAAATAAAAACTTAAGTAGTTTTTCAGTTATAAAATAAAAACTTAAGCAGCTTTCCAGCTTAAGTTTTCCAGTTATAAAATAAAAATTTAAGCAGTTTTCCAGCTTAAGTTTTTCAGTTATAAAATAAAAACTTATGTAGTTTTCCAGCTTAAGTTTTCCAGTTATAAAATAAAAACTTAACTAGTTTTCCAGCTGAAGTTTTTCTTTTGTACTGGAAAACTTCAGCTCTAGAGCTGAAGTTTTTGTCTTTGTAACCGAAAAACTTCAGCTCTACAGTTGAAGTTTGCCAGTTATAAAATAAACACTTCAGCTCTATAACTGAAGTTTTTGTTTAGTAACCAAGAAACTTCAGCTCTAGAGCTTAAGTTTTCCAGTTATAAAATAAAAACTTAAGCAGTTTTCCAGCTTAAGTTTTCCAGTTATAAAATAAAAACTTAAGCAGTTTTCCAGCTTAAGTTTTCCAGTTATAAAATAAAAACTTAAAGAGCTGAAGTTTTTGTTTAGTAACCGGGAAATTTCAGCTCTAGAGCTGAAGTTTGCCAGTTATAAAATAAAAACTTCAGCTCTAGAGCTGAAGTTTTCCAGTTGTAAAGGGAAACTGAAGTTTTTTTTAAAAGTGGGTACGGATGCAAACAAAAAGACAAAGCGGCTACAGGTTAAAAATGGACGCCCAAATAGGGCGCCCCGTGCAATTTTCACGTTATGTTCAGGGTAAAATTGATTTGGGCTTGGGGATTAATTCAAGAATTGGCCCAATTTTGACTCCTCCTTTCTTTATTTATTTCCAAACTATTTTTATATTTCTTTTTCTTCAATTTTCTTTCTAATAAAAATAAAATAAAATCCTAAATTAATCTTTGACCAAATAATCCTACAATACTAACTATCACAAAATAATTAAACACCATATTAAAAGAAAAATTACAAAATCGGCATTAAACACTAAAATGCAAAAAATATATTATTTTTTATCAATTTTTATTTTTATAAAACAACAATTTTCTTAATCAATCTTAAAAATGTAAAATTAAATCTTGAATGCAAAAATGCAACATATTTTTGTATTTTTTTTTAATTTTGTAAAGTAACTGAGTTACTGATTAATTTTAAAAATGCGAAATTAAATCCTAAATGCAAATGCAACGAATTTTTTTTTTATATTTTTTATTAATTAAAATAAAATAAACATGCACAAACAAATGCAAATAATTAAACGAAAAATGCCATAAAAACCACAAAATTACAAATAATAAAAAGAAATTATGTTGTTTTGAAACTATGGGAGTAATTCATATAGGGCAAAAATCACGTGCTCACAGTTACCCCAGTAACTCATAGGCAAATTAGGAATAGTGATCCACAAAAGAATCTCCATCAGGAACTCTGCTTTAATGTCTAAATCTGGAGTCAATTGTTTCAATATCATTGGTCTACCATTAATAGTATAAGGTCCTCCATAGAGTATGTCTTTCAAATCCCCTATTGTGTCAAATTTTGCTATGTAGTATCCTTCATCGTGCAAATACAAATCTGGTATACTCACTCTACTCCAGGCATGAGCTACATATTTCTCCATGAATTTGTACCTTGGTGTATCCCCAATTACATAGATAATTAGGGCACACTCCCATTTTTTATTATGTTCCTCAATTTCTTCCTTATCTACTTTAACCACAATGTTGCCATCAACAAGTTCTAGTGGGATATATGATAGTACCATACCATTTTCTGAAGATTTGTTGCCAGCGAACAGGTTTGCCCATGTTTTCTCCTTCTCCGGTGCTGCTACATGTAGCGTTAGCTCTTCCTTTTGCTCAGTTGTTACTGTTACATTGACATCCAGCTCAGTTGCTGCAGCTTGCTTCTTTTCCTTCGTAAACTCCATAACTGTACTTGCTGGGGTGCCTTCACATGAAGATGAAGACACATTCATCTACACTGCACTGAGATCTATCCTTTTCGTCGGTCCCTTAGTGTTACTAGGTGATCCTAATTTATGAGAATTAGGCTGAAATTGGTGTCCGATTGGTATTGTTACTTGTTGAGTAGATCCTTTAGCTAGAGTATCTGCAATTACTGTTGCACTGATGGCTTCGTCGACCATCATGAGTGGTTCTCGTTTAGGTCGTCCTCATTTTCTCGCCATGGCTGGTTCTCAGATGGCGCCCATTAGCAAAACGTGCGCCGAGAGCTTAGAGAGATAAAGCTTAACTAGCAGCACATAACCACTAATTTTTTGAGTTGTTGTTGGTAATGGATGCTCGATTCATAGAGCAGAAAGTTGCTTGGTGTAGTGTCGGAGTGCTATTGAGGCACAAGTGGTTCTATTCGTTTGATTAGGCTGATTGTAGTTTGAATAGAGTGAATTACTCTCGAGAATGGTTCTGATGTGTTCAAGATTTTACATGTAACATTTGGGTATTTTCAAGTTGTATTTGTGGCTAGAAACTGAGTTTTCATTGTAAGATGTCAAGACTTGGTATTTCCTATATCAATTATGGGATCCTATGTATCAGTATAAAGAAGGCAAAAGGAACGGATTTGGATTTGCAGGAAGTTTCTTCAGAGTAAAGTATTTTGAATGTGGTGCTTTTGTGAATATTTAAGAGAGTATTCAGCGGCTTTTGAGTCTTTGATGTTGTGGTTTTGATGTCTGGGCCTCGTGTGGTAAGTCTGCGTTGAGAAATTATGATGTTATAGCAAGAAAGAGTATCAAGTTGAAGGTAAGTTAGAAGGGAACTAGGACAGATGGGATAGCTTGGCAGTAGGCCGAGTCGGTATGATAAAGATATGATTAGATCTTGGATGCCTACAAGGTAATGAGTTTTCACAAGTGTTTCGCGGCAATTCTTTTGGGTTTTAGTGGCCTGCGTAGATCGATAGAGTTAGAAGGATTCAGTCTTGACAATTTAGATTTGTGCAAATAGAATTCGGAGAGTTCTAGATGGTTTTCACCACGGTTAGAGAGGTATATTTTTCCTATTGGCGTGAGGAGCATGGGATGTATCGTGATTTTCTTCTAGATGGGATCAATGGAAAGTTATTGGCTAGTGTAGTACATAGTTATTTGTGGCCTGGAAGGGATATGAAGTTCTCATCGTTATCCTAGGATGGTACGATTTATGCGGAATGTTGTGTAGGATTGAGATTTGCATGTTTAAGGATGCAGTTCAGATTTGAAAGGAAGGTCACAAATTCTTAAATATCATGGGCAGCTTCAGGTGACTAGATAAATGAGATCACTGATTGGTGTGGCTTGATAAGGGTATAACCTTTCAAAAAGGGCGATGTGCTTGAGTTACGGATGCTTTATTGGTCTTGTGGCACTATCTTGTCTGATCGACGAATGATATTTGAGTTTTCTTGGTGGCTCAAAAGAATTATAGGTGTACCACTCATGAGATGATTGAGTACTAGAGGTGTGTTATATATGCGAGCAGCTGAATAGGATCAGATATGGTAATTTGTGTTCCTTATGGACTTGGAGACTAGAAGTCCTCATATACAGATTATCTCATGGTTATGGATGGAAAAGATGTGGGTAAGTTAGTCAGATGGTTGTGTGTGCTATGATTCAATCATTGTGAACCTTCGGAGGATTATTTATCTGTTATGTGCGACTAGAGTTGATTTGTGGTTCATTGGTAGACCTATATGGATGTGTGTTTTGCATCGAGACGGCTTTGTTGACTTCGAGTTGCCTTTGGTGAGGGATGTGTTGATTCGGTTGTTAATGAGCTATTAGTAATCATGGGGATCTATCAGTTACCTTTCCGTGTTGTGATCCATTAGGATTTGCTAGTTATTGGCACATGTGGTGCGGCCTTATTAGGGCCTCTCAGTAGAATTCAAGCGGGAAGAGTACTGGGTATTGCTCGGTGATAGCGTATCGATTATGTCCTTTCAAGTTGTGTGGTGTTATGTAATTGCCTCGCAGTGGTTATGATGATTGCTTTGGTTGTAGACATCATATTGCGCACGGTTGTCAATTTTGAGCATAGTAATTTAAGGTGTCTCATGTGGACCAATGTTTGGATGAGATCGTGCATTGGAGCGAAGCTATATGGAAGTGTGATCCTGGGGGTTAGATTTGTGTGTTATGTTTCTACATTGTGTGGCAGGTTCTCAGCCTTGTGTTGTGGTGGTACTAGTGAGATTGCGGTATAACTCTTTCATTTGCATTATTTTCATGAATTGACTAAGTTCGGATTGTGGCTTATTGGCGCATGGATTGCACAAGTCGTGGTTTAGTCTGTATTGATGTGTTAATGTCACCAAAGTAGTTTTGTTGGATTAGATGAGATCATCGGGATCTAGAATGAGTGCAAACGGATTTGATTTTCGCATGTTGGAAAGATAATATCGAGGTTCGGCTCAGAAATTTGCTATGGTCTTTGCCAAAGGAGAAGTGGCTTTATGAATTGTTGATCTGAGAAAACGGATATGGCTTACTGTGTGTTTCATTTATCATTGGCAGTATATGAAAGTGTTTGAATGAGACTTTAGTTGATAAGAGGTTTCCTGTCGATATTCGATTGTTGTGTGCAGCTGTTGTGATTAGAAGTTATCGCTGCAAGCGATTGAGTTATGTGGTATATTACGTAATTGCACCAAGGTTGTGGGTATGGGTTATTAAAGCTTGTTCGGGCTTAATCAGAATATAGACGTGAGATTTTGATATTGTGGATGATTTCGGAAGTGGAAATATGGTTCTAAGGTTTATGGGCTAGGTAGGACTGTGGAATTTTCGTTACATTGTGTTATCGGACCTATACAAGATAGGGTGACATCAGATCACCCCCGGTATGTTCATGGTAAGGTTATTTAGCGATTGGTTGGCTTTTGGAACAACTTTGGGCACGTTCGGGGATGAACGTATATTTAAGTAGGGGGATGTAACGACCCGATTGGTCGTTTTAAGCTTTTGCACTTTGATCGCCATTTCTCGGGCATGACTTACCCCGTGTGATGTATTATGACCTATGTAAATCGTTGGTTTTGGTTTTCAGGGTAATCGGAATGAATTTGGAAGAACATTTCTCAGTTTGAAGCTTGAAATTTGAAAAGTTTGACCAAAATGTGACTTGTCGGTATATGATCTCGGATCGCAATTTTTATGATTTGGTCAGCTCTTTTAGGTGATTTGGGACTTAGGAGCGTGATCGGAATGCATTTTGGAAGTCCGTGGAAGGTTTAGGCTTGAATTGGCGAAATTGAGATTTTGGCATTTCCGGTTGATAGGTGAGATTTTGATATAGGGGTCGGAATGGAATTTCGGAAGTTGCAGTAGTTCCGTTGTATCATTTGGGATGTGTGTACAAAAGTTTAGGTCATTCGGACGTGGTTTGGTTGGATTTTTGTTTAAAAGCGTAATTTGGATGATATTAGAAAGTTTGGCTTCAATCCGACGTGTTTTTGTTGATTTGATGTTGTTTGAGGTATTTTGAAGATTGGTACAAGTTCGAATAAGGTATTAGGATATGTTTGTGTTTTTGGTTGAGGTCCCGGGGCCTCGGGATGATTTCGGATGGTTGATGGAAAGTTTGAAACCTTGTTGCAACTACTGGATTTGCTGCTTCTGGTATTTCTGCACCTGCGGATTGGGGACCGCAGGTGCCATAAGGGAGATCGTAGAAGAGGAAATGTCTTGGAAGGCAGGGACTGCAGACGCGGTTGATGGACCGCACCTGCGAAGGCTCAGGTGCGGAAGATGGACTGCAGATGCGAGTTTTGGCCGAGTAAGTGATTTTCGCATAAGCAGATGAATGACCACAAATGCGGTACTGCAGAAGCGGGTATTGTGCCGTAGATGCGAAAATGTCTGGGCAGAAGGTATAAATTATGGACTTCGTGAATTTTAGCTAATTTCACCATTTTTATCTCGGCTTTGGAGCTTTTTCGACCATTTGAAAGAAGGTTTTCAAGGGAACTTCATTGAGGTAAGGAATTTGGACCTAAAACTCGTTCCTATGCTATTATTTCACGGATTAGAGTGATGATTAATGGAATTTAAGGGCTAAAATTGGGGAATTAGGGCTTGAATTTGGAGAGTGTAAATTGAGAATTTTATGGGCCATTTGAGGTCCGATTTTGATATTCTTGGTATGTATAGACTCGTGAAAGGATAAGGAACCTATTGGTGTAAAATTTATCAGAATCTAAGATGTGGGCTAGGAGGCCGGGTTTGAGCAATTTCAGAATTTATTTATGTAATTTGGGTATTTTTGAGTGGGCTTTGTTCTCCTAGCATATTTTAATGATTAATACTGATTGTGGCTAGATTTGGAGCATCCACAAGTCGATTTATGAGGGTAAAGGCATCGCGGGCTAGAGTTTGGATCGAATCGAGGTAAGTAACAATTGTAAATACTGTCCTGAGGGTTTAAAATCTCGGATTTCACATCGTTATGCTATTTTAAGGTGACACACACGCTAGATGATAAGCATGGAGTCGTGTACCGTTGGGGATTGTGACTTAGTCCGTCCCGTACGACTATTAAGTCGCGTATTTGATTTGAAATCATATGGTATTCCATATAATAGAGATTGATATTATATTTTGGGCTGTATGCCATGTTTGGGGCCTTGCTGACGTGTTGAGACCCTTAGGGGCATTTTTGCTATTATTCCTCACTCTATTTGTTTTGAAAATATATTCTCAGACATGTTTTACCTGTTTATTGTTTAAATCTGGTTTTATCACTTTACTTCTGAAAATGTGAAAATTGTTTGGGCTGAATTCCCTATTTTACATAAATAAANGCTCCGGGGGGCTCCTACAGCCCAAGCGCTATATCGCTGCGGCGTGCAGCCCGATCCAATATATCGCTATGGCGTGCAGCCCGATACATACATATATAATCCTCACAACCATACCCTCGGCCTTTCTCAGTCATTAACCTCACTATTAGACCATCGGTCTATCTCAGTCAATACCCTCACAATCAGACCCTCGGTCTATCTCAGTCATCAACCTCATAATCACTCGGACCATCAGTAAAATAGGGAATTCAGCCCAAACAATTTTTACATTTTCAGAAGTAAAGTGATAAAACCAGATTTAAACAATAAACAGGTAAAACATGTTTGAGAATATATTTTCAAAACAAATAGAGTGAGGAATATATATTTTCATATCGGGCTGCACGCCATAGCGATATGTTGGATAGGGCTGCACGGCGCAGCGATATAGCGCTTGGGCTGTAGGAGCCCCTCCGGAGCCTGCACACCCCAGTGAGCGCAGTCGATATATATATATATATATATATATATATATATATATATATGTATGTATATATATGGATCGGGCTGCACGCCGCAATGATATATGGATCGAGATGCACGCCACGACAGTTACTATATGGTACCTATTGAGAATGAGTGCTGAGTGAGAGCGCTCATTGGTAAGAGTTGAGTCACGAGTGACTGAGAGGCTTGCCGAGGGGCTATAGATATACATATACATGAGTGATGTTTTGCCTGGGGGCCTGTTTATGAATTTACTGTTTTTTACTCTTCTTAAAAGTGAGTTTTTATCGAATATTTGATTTAATTACTACTTTAACTCATCTTTAAGTCGAGCCTCTATTGAAAATATTTAGCAAACGCTTCAAACAACTTTCATTCAAACTGAAATTTTTAAGCTATGAAATGGGTATAAATTTCTATTTTTCCCGAGGGTTGTATACGAACTATGTTTTTGCCCGAAGGGCTGATTGTGGTTTTCATCTGTTTTATTATAAATGGTATTGAACCCCTACTGAATTTTTCGGAAAGCATTTTCAAATGATATTTACCAAAAGTTGGATTTTAAATGAGATGATTGACTCGTATTCTAATTTGAAAGCATGTTGTGCTTAATGAGTTTATCCTAAATATGGATTCACTGTTTCCTACCGCTCAGTCTTTATTTATTCTTATTACTTACTGGGTTAGAGTACTCACATTACTCCCTACGCCTCGTGTGCAGATTCAGGTATTTTGAAACCCAGTAGCGGGTGTTGATTGCTCATACGGGGAGTCATCAGAGTTGTATTAGGACCTTGGTAGATGCTCACGACTAGTGACACCCTGATGTCGGGCTTGTGTAATTATTTCGCACTTTTCTTTTAAATTTTCATTATGAGATTATTGGTTTATAAATAGTATAAAAACAACTTTTATTGGATAATGGTTGATTCGGGAGTTGTGTCGGCTGGCCTAGTTTCATGATAGGCGGCATCACGACTAGGTTAGTTTTGGGTCGTGACACCTCGCCCTCTGCCTGCCCCAAATACATATGGATAGAACGTAAATTGTTGAATATATGTAATTTTGTGAAATTAATATTTCAAATAACTTGTGATGACCCAAAAGGTCATCACTTATTTAAAAATGAAATGCTACGTTCCGAGGCCTTAAAACGTCTCTTAGCATCACCTCGATTTGCATGCGCGGTACGGGCGTGTAGCGGAAAATCCTAAAGGTAAAAATCTGTGAAAATGATAAATTTTGACTATAAAATGAATTAATTTGACTACGATCAACGTTTTGAGTAAACGGACACAGAGCCGTGATCTGATGGTCTTGGAGGGTCTGCGGGAAAATAAGGGACTTGGGCATAAGCCCGGAATCGAATTTCGAGATCCCAGGCCGGAGAAATGAATTTTTGAAGAAAATTGTTTTCTGAAATTGTCTATAAGGTTTGGAAATGAATTTTGAAATTGTGTTGATACTACACTCTACACTATGTGCAGATCTCAGAGCAACTATCGGACCATAGTTGGAGGCTACCTTCAGTCCACCCGGAGATCCAAGGTAGACCTGCAGGCGTCCGTAGGCCCTGGCGTCTCCCTCTATCCCTATTTCCTGTTTTATTTTTCTTTTATTCAGAAATAGTGTACTGTTATTTCTTCAGACCTTGTATGTAATCTTAGACCGTCTGTGACATCAGGTTTTGGGTGGTTAAGGCTTAAGTATTTGTAATAGATTCAGTTTTCATAAATGTTATTGTTATATTCCGCTTAAATTTGAATTTCCGTTGTTATCACATTATCGCCTTGTATTTGTTAAAAAGAAATAAGTTAATGAATTATTTAGATTAAAGGTTCGGCTTGCCTATCTCATATTAGTAGGCGCCATCACGACACCCGAGGGTGGAAAATCTGGGCCGCGATAAGTTGGTATCAAAGTTTAGGTTGCATGGGTCTAACAGTTCACATACAAGCTTAGTAGAGTCTGAGGGATCAGTACGGAGACGTCTGTATTTGTCCCCTAGAGGATACAGACTTAGGGAAAAAAACTTTACATTTATTCTGTCATATCATGCGATTTGGTTTCTCAATGCTAATTGAATTTCTACTATGTTCTTTCGCAGATGGTAAGAACACGCGCTTCCTCATACATTGACCAGCAGCCTGAGCCCCCAGCAGCAACTCCCACAAGGGGCAGAGGGCGAGGACGAGGCTGTGCTAGAGGCCGAGGTAGGGGCAGAGCTTAGCTCCGAGTAGCAGCAGCAATGGCGGAGCCTCAGGTTGAATTTGATGATGAGGTTCTGGTCCTAGCTCAGGTCCTAGAGGGGTTTATTGCTACCCCAGTACTCCAGGATGCTCTAGTCCATCTAGTGGGGCTTATGAAGAGTGTTACCCGAGCATGCTTGCTTCCTGTAGCACCAGCCATCTCTCAGGCTAGAGGAGGAGCCTAGACTCCTGCTACTCGCACTTCGGAGCAGGTAGCTCCCCAGTTCCAGACTCTAGCAGTTCAGCCAGTTGGAGCAGTTCAGCCGGGTGTGGTAGCTCAGACCGGTGATGAAGCAGCTATGTCTGCTGATGCTTTGTGGAGGTTGGATAGGTTCATCAAGCTCTTTACTACTACTTTCAGAGGTGCATCTACTAAGGATTCCCAGGATTATCTAGACAGCTATCACGAGGTTCTTAGGAGCATGGGGATAGTTGAGACCAATGGGGTCAATTTTGCCACTTTTTGTTTGTCTGGATTCGCCAAGACTTGGTGGAGGATTATTGTTTGGCTAGACCAACCGGATCGCCAGCTTTGACTTGAGAGCTGTTTACGCAACCGTTATTGGAGAATTTTCTCCCTATCACTTAGAGAGAGGCCTATCGAAGGTAGTTTGAGCATCTCCAGTAGGGTTCAATGACTTTTACTCAGTATGACACCAGATTTATTGACTTGGCTCATCATGCTCTTGTCATACTTCCCACCGAGAAAGAGAGATAGGGTGAGGAGGTTCATTGATGGACTTATTCAGCCGAGTCATCTTCAGATGGCTAGGGAGACTGGTAGTGAGATATCTTTCAAAGAGGCGGCCAATGTGGCCAAGAGAGTGAAGGTGGTTCTATCACAGGGAGGTGGTCATGGGTCGGACAAGAGGCCCCGTCATTCAGGTAGGTTTAGTGGTACCTCATTTGGAGGTAGGGATTCGTATAGTAGAGAGCATCCTCCTAGGCCTTTTCAGTCGGCACTCCAGGTTTCTCACGGTGCTTCAGGTGGCTGTGGTCCTCAGATGCAGTATTTTAATCAGCAGTCCTACAGTACACCACATGCTCCTATCAGTGCACCGCCGCTTCAAAGTTTTCGGGGTGGTCATTTAAGTCGTCAGGGCTAGCAGCCAAGGGTTTGTTACACTTTTGGTGATATGGGTCACATTGCTAGGTTATGCCCTCGAGCACCGAGTAGCTCTCAGCATCAGGATTCTCGTGCCATGGTTCAGGCACCAGTTGTTACACAGCCTGCCCAGCCAGCTAGATGTGGGGTAGAGGTGCTAGAGGTAGAGGTAGAAGTATTAGAGGTGGAGCTCGGTCCGCTAGAGGTGGAAGCTAACCAGCAGCAGGCCATCCCAGAGATGTAGTTTAGGGTGGTGGGGCCCAACCTCGATGTTATGCTATTCCAGCCAGGCCTGAGGCTGAGGCTTTAGATGCAGTTATTACAGGTACAGTTCTGGTTTGTGATAGAGATGCTTTAGTGTTATTTGATCCAGGGTCTACATACTCGTATGTGTCATCTTCTTTTGCACCGTATCTGGTCATGCCTAGTGATTCTTTGAATGCTCCTGTTTATATGTCTATACCGATGGGTAACTCTATTGTGGTAGATCGAGTCCATCGTTCATGTATAGTTGTGACTGGAGGTCTAGAGACTCGTGTAGATTTGCTTATTTTGGACATGATCAATTTTGATTTCATATTAGGGATGGACTGGTTATCACCTTACCATGATATCTTGGACTGTCATGCCAAGACTGTGACCTTAGCCTACCCGAGTTTACTTCGTTTAGAGTGGAGAGGGACTCCTGGTCATTCTACCCATAGTGTTATCTCTTATGTGAAGGCTCGGCGTATGGTCGAGAAGGGTGTTTGGCATATTTGGCATATGTCCGTGATTCTAGTGCTGAGGTTCCTTCTATTGATTTTGTGCGTGTTGTTAGCGAGTTTCTTGAGGTATTCCCTTCAGACCTGCCGGGTATGCCACCCGACAGGGATATTGATTTTTGCATTGATTTGGATCCAGGCACTCAGCCCATTCTATCTCTCCTTATCGTATAGTCCCCCGTGAGTTGAAGGAGCAGTTGCAAGACTTGCTTGTGAATTGTTTTATTAGACCTAGTGTTTCACCTTGGGGTGCGCCGGTATTGTTTGGTAAGAAGAAGGATGGATCGATGAGAATGTGTATTGATTACTGGTAGTTGAACAAGATTACAATCAAGAATAAGTATCTATTACCGAGAATTGATGATTTGTTTGATCAGCTTCGGGGTTCCAAGGTATTTTCAAAGATTGACTTAAGATCTGGCTACCATCAGTTGAGGATTAGGCAATCCAATGTCCTTAAGACAGCTTTTCACACTCGGTACGGGCATTATGAGTTATTGGTGATGTTATTCGGGTTGACAAATGCCCCAACAACTTTTATGGATCTGATGAACTGAGTGTTCAGGCCTTATTTGGATTCGTTCATAATAGTCTTCATTGATGATATTTTTATTTATTCACGCAGTCGGGAGGAGCACGAGCAGCATCTTAGAGCGATTTTTTAGACCTTGAGGGATAGTCAGTTATATGCTAAGTTCTCGAAGTGTGAGTTCTGGTTGAGTTCAGTTGCATTCCTGGGTCATGTTGTATCAGCAGAGGGTATTCAGGTTGATCCGAAGAAGATTGATGTAGTCAAGAACTGGCCTAGATCAACATTAGCCACAGAGATTCGGAGTTTCTTGGTATTGGCAGGCTACTATCGTCAGTTCGTAGAGAGGTTTTCATATATCGCAGCCCCGATGACCAGGTTGACCCAGAAGGGTGCCTAGTTCAGGTGGTCGGACGAGTGTGAGGCGAGCTTTCAAAAGCTCAAGACAACTCTAACTACAGCACCGGTGTTGGTTTTGCTCACACGTTCAGGGCCTTATACAGTTTATTGTGATGCATCTCGTATTGGACTTGGTGTAGTATTGATGTAGGATGGCAAGGTCATTGCATATGCTTTGCGACAGTTGAAGATTCATAAGAAGAACTATCTGGTTCATAATTTGGAGTTGGCAGCCATTGTTCACGCGTTGAAGATTTGGAGGCACTAGCTGTATGGCGTGGCATGTGAGGTGTTCAGGGATCACAAGAGTCTTCAGTATTTGTTCAACCAAAGGGAGTTGAATTTGAGGCAGATGAGGTGGTTGGAGTTGTTGAAAGATTATGGTATCACTATCTTATATTATCCAGGAAAGTCCAATGTGATGGCTGATGCTTTGAGTAGGAAGTCAGCCAGTATGGGCAGTCTTGCTTATATTCTGGTCAGTGAGAGACCGCTTGCTTTAGATGTTCAGGCTTTGGCTAATCAGTTCATGAGGTTGGATGTTTCTGAGCCCGTCTGTATGTTAGCTTGCACAGTCACTCGTACTTCATTATTGGAGAGTATCCGAGATCGGCAGTATGATGATCCCCATTTGTGTATCCTTAGAGATACGATGCAACACGGAGGTGTCAAGCAGGTTACCCTGGGTGATGATGGAGTTTTGAGATTGCAGGGTCGAGTTTGTGTGCCCAATGTGGATGGGCTCCGAGAGTTGATTTTAGAGGAGGCCCATAGTTCCTACTACTCTATTCATCCGGGCGCCGTGAAGATGTATCAGGATTTGCGGCAGCATTATTGGTGGCGTAGAATGAAGAAGGATATCGTTGCATATGTGGCTTAGAGTTTGAATTGTCAGCAGGTTAAGTACGAGCATCAGAGGTCTAGTGGATTATTTTAGAGGATTGAGCTTCCCGAGTGGAAGTGGGAGCAGATCACTATAGATTTCGTTGTTGGACTCCAGCAGACTCGGAGGAAGTTCGACACGGTATAGATCATTGTTCATAGGCTGACCAAGACAGCGCATTTCATTCCTGTGGTAATCTCCTATTCTTGTGAGAAGTTAGCTGAGATCCATATCCGGGATATTGTTCACCTTCATGGTGTGCTAGTGTCTATCATTTCGGACTGAGGTACGCAGTTTACCTCACACTTTTGGAGGGCAGTTCAGTGAGAGTTGGGCACGCGGGTTGAGTTGAGCATAGCATTTCATCCTCAGACGGACGGGCAGTCCGAGCAGACCATTTAGATTTTGGAGGATATACTCTGAGCTTGTGTCATTGACTTTGGAGGCTTGTGGGATTAGTTTTTGCCTTTAGCAGAGTTTGCCTACAACAACAGCTACCATTCGAGTATTCAGATGGCTTCTTATAAAGCTTTATATGGTAGGCAGTATCGGTCTCCGGTTGGATGGTTTGAGCTTGGACAGGCTCGGTTGTTGGGTATGGACCTAGTTCAGGATGCCTTGGACAAGGTTAGGATTATTCAGGATAGGCTTCGTATAGCTCAGTCCAGGAAAAAGAGTTATGCAGACCGCAAGGTTCTTGATTTGGCATTCATGGTCGGTGAGCAGGTATTGCTTCTAGTGCCGCCTATGAAGGGCGTGATGAGGTTTGATAAGAAGGGCAAGCTTAGCCCTAGGTTCATTGGCCCGCTTGAGATTCTTGATCGAGTGAGGGTGGTGGCTTATAGACTTGCATTGCCGCCGAGCTTATCAGTCGTGCATCCGGTGTTTCATGTGTCAATGCTTCGGAAGTATCACGGTGATCCATATCACGTGTTAGATTTTAACATTGTCCAGTTGAACAAGGACTTGTATTATGAGGAGGAGCCGATAGCTATTCTAGACCGACATGTTCGTCAGTTGAGATCGAAGAGTTTTTCTTATGTTCGTGTTCAGTGGAAAGGTCAGCCTCCCGAGGCATCAACCTAGGAGTCCGAGTCCGATATGTGGAGTCGTTATCCCCATCTTTTTCCCGACTCAGGTACTTCCTTCTTCTGTCCAATCAAGGACGAACGATTGTTTTAAAGGTGGAGATGTGATGACATCTATTTAAAAATGAAATCCTACATTCCGAGGCCTTAAAAACCTCTCTTAGCATCACCTCGATTTGCATGCGCAGTCCGGGTGCATAGCCGAAAAACCTAAATGTAAAAATGATAAAGTTTGACTATAAAATGAATTAATTTTACTTCGGTCAATATTTTGGGTAAACGGACCCAAACCCATAATTTGACAGTTCCGGAGGGTCCGTAGGGAAATATGGGACTTGGGCGTATGCTCGGAATCGAATTTCGAGGTCGCAAGCCCGAGAAAAGAATTTTTGAAGAAAATTATTTTCTGAAATTGTCTATAAGGTTTGGAAATGAATTTTTATTAGAACATGTTTGTATCGGGCCAGTATTTTGGTTCCGGTGTCCAGTACAGGTCTTACATATAATTTAAGATAATTCTATGAAATTTGGTAAAAACGGACTTGAAACGACGTGAATCGGATAGTTATTGAGAAAATTGGAAATTTGAAGTCTTGGGAAAAGTTTCAACATTTTGATGCTAAATTCATAGTTGTTGATGTTATTTTAGTGATTTGAATGCACAAGCGAATCTGTATGATATTTTAAGGGTGGTGTGCATGTTTGATTTGGAGCCCCGAGGGCTCATGTGAGTTTTGGATAGGCCACGGGGTGAAATTTTGGACTTAAGGAATTACAGGCCTGCGGGCTTCGTATTTCCCAACATCCCTTCGCATTTCCCAAACTCCCTTCGCAAATCCCAGTTCACATTTCCCAAACTCCCTTCGCAATTCCTAGTTCGCATTTCCCAAACTCCCTTCGCAATTCCCAAGCCAATAGAGGTCGGGGTTCGCAATTACGAACACTTGTTCGCAATTCCCATATCTGAAACCTGCAACTTTTATACTTAGACGATTTTAAACCCATTTTTCACATCTTTTCAAAACACAAACTCCTTAGGGCGATTTTCCAAGAACAACTCTTCTTTAAAATCGATTGTAAGTTAATTTAACTCATTTCCTTCAATCATTAACGTCTTTTAACATGATTTCAACTTAAAATCAATAATTTTCATCGGGAAAATTGGGTGTTTTGGGTAGAACTTAGGTTTTTCAAAAATTGGGGATTTGGACCTCGATTTAAGGTCCGATTTCAAAACAAATTAAATATTTGGGTTCGTGGGAGAATGGGTAATCGGCTTTTGGTTTGAACCTCAGATTTTGACCATATAGGCCCGGAGGCGATTTTTGACTTTTTGGGCAAAACTTTGGAAAATTCACTTTTAAGCACTCAAATTGATTCATTTGGCGTTTATTGATGTAGTTAAGTAATTTATGACTAGATACGAATGAATTGGTGGTGGAATCCAGGGGTAAATCTATAATTGAATTTTGAATTGTGCTTGTGGCATCGAGGTAAGTGTTTGGTCTAACCTTAGCTTGAGGGATTAGGAGTCGAGTCCTATTTGCTATGCGATAATTTTTTAGTACGGCGTATAGGCATGGTGACGAGTATCTATACGTTGGTGTCTAGCATGCCCGTGAGACTTTATATTGTGATTATCATGACTTCGTTGTTTCTTTATGCCTTAGTAGTGGTTTCTATTTGTTGTATAAAGTTTGTGGAAGGAAATTCTGACCTATGAACATTGAGGAGCGTTACTCAAGTTGCATAATAAATTGTGAAAGTGTAAGTAATAATTGAACCTCTAGAGCATTGGCTCGAGTTGTGAAGTGAATTGTGAAGTAAAAGTGAGAAAGAGAAGAGATCATTATGTTGTCACCCTTGCTGGGCTGTTGTTGATTTATTCGTTATCTCCCTCGTTGGGATGTTGATGTTATTGATGTTGCTCCCTTGTTGGGATTTAATTGTTGACTTGTTGCTCCCTTGCCGGGATTCTTATTGCAAATTTCCTTTATTCCCTTGCCCTATTGTTTGTGATTGTTGTTTGGGGTGAGGAAGATAGTTAAAGAACAAAGGGTGATGTCGTGCATTATTTGTTTTATGAGGAAAGATTGTAAAGCACGAAGGGCGATGCCGTGTATGATTTTAAGGAAAGAGTGTAAAGCATGAAGGGTGATGTCGTGTTGCATGATGTACTATTCCGTGCCAATTCTTTGATTTTATGGCGAGCAAAGAGAGTAAAAGCATGAAGGGTGATGTCGTGCATATTTTTATTAAATGATTGCATTGGTGAGAACGAGAGTAAAAGCATGAAGGGTGATGCTGTGCATTTATTGTGATGTCGTGCATTTATTGAATTCTTATTCGTTGTTTATATCCGGGTTATGTTGTTTCTTTCGTTTACTTGATGTATTTCTATTAGGAATAGTTATCTCCCCCACATCATGCTCCCCTCCCATTCTTGACTGGTTAGCTCTGTATTTCTTTTCCATTGTATATATTTGAACTGCACAGGTTTATTTGGTAGTCTGGTCCTAGCCTCGTCACTACTTCGCCGAGGTTAGGCTAGGAACTTACCAGCACATGGGGTCGGTTGTATTGATACTACATTCTGCACTATGTGCAAATCCTGGAGTAGCTATCGGACCATAGTTGGAGGCTACCTTCAGTCCACCCGAAGATCCAAGGTAGACCAGCAGGCGTCCACAGTCCCTGACGTCTCCCTCTATCCCTATTTCCTGTTTCACTTTCCTTTTATTCAGAAACAGTGAACTGTTATTTCTTCAGACCTTGTATGTAGCAATCTTATACCGTCTGTGACACTGTGACACAAGGTTTTGGGTGGTTAAGGCTTAAGTATTTGTAATAGATATAGTTTTCATATATGTTATTGTTGTCTTCCGCTTAAATTTGAATTTCTGTTGTTATCACGTTATCGCCTTATATTTGTTAAAAATAACTAATTGATTAATGAAGTATTTAGATTAAAGGTTTGGCTTGCCTAGCTCACATTAGTAGGCGCCATCACGACTCACGAGGGTGAAAAATTTGGGTCGTGATATAACCACATTAAAGATGAGAGAAACTGAGTGAGGATATTGACTTCCATTAAAAGTATAAATGGTATGCTAACAAACAACGTTAGAATTAGAAGGGATACCTTGCAAGAATTCATTAAACTCTATTGAAAGTACTGCTATTATCTTTTTATACTCTTATAATCCTATGCATAGAGCAACTTGAAGAATTTTTTTGTAGGCCTTTAGATTCAAGTTCTTGTGTTCTCTCTCTCTCTCTCCTCTTTTTGTGCTTTTTTCTTGCCGTGCGAATTTGGAGGAAATTCTAAGAGCATCGCACAGCTTCATGATACATATACTAAGATAGAAGGCAATTGTTGAATACATTAATGAAGTGCTGCCATTTTTCTTCTTGTAATGCTTCATGATGGTTTGAATTGCCGCCTTAGATGTTAGGCGTTAGTTTTTTTATTTTTGTTTTTTATGTTAGGGTAATTAAGTTTTTAAAAGGACAAATGAGTAATTTAATTTTTAACTTTAGACATTTCCACTTTTAATATAAGTATAGTACAAATAGATTTAGTTATACAAGGCCTACTATTAAATCTACAATTTACCACATATTTGACCAAAGTATTGTTGATGAATCCATGATAATGCAAATTCCACTAGAAATACTCAAATAACAGTTTACCACTGGTTTAAACTACTACTCCCTCTGTTCCAATTTATGTGAACCTGTTTGACTGGACACGGAGTTTAAGAAAAAAATGAAGACTTTTGGTATTTGTGGTCCTAAACAAGTTCAGATGGGGCCCAGAGTATTTGTGTGGTCATAAAAGCTTCTCATTAAGGGTAGAGTTGTAATTTTAAGCTAAATTGTTATCAAATTTACAAAGGGTTCATTGTTTTTGAAACGGACCAAAAAAAAAATAGGTTCACATAAATTGAAACAGAGGGTGTATGTTATTAGCTTGAAGTGCAATGATTCCAAATGGGAATCTAATGATTTCACACTTCACCAACTAAAAGCGACGTAGCTTCGCGTCAGCAAAGACAAAGCAAGATACGAGAGTTTCTTTTACAGATTCAGAGCATACGAATCTCAAAAACTAAACTGGTGAATGCACATTTGATATGCGAATGTACACTAAAGAGAGAACATTTATGGAATACATATTAAAAAGAAAAGGCAATTTAACACATAATAAGCAGAGGCGGATCCAGGAATTTAATTTTGTGGGTTCAAGATTTAGAACTCTAGCACATTCCTCAAGTTAGACTTGGAGAAGAACTCGGCGTAGGAGAACTAGAACCAGAACCAGAAGTTTGAGGAGTTGGAATAGCCTTGAAAAATTTCGTAATCATATCCACCCTCACTAAAAAAACACAAAAAATAAATTACACTCCAGCAGTATTAGATTGAATGGAAGTAGCTAACTAGTTATCCAAATAAATGTAAATAATTGCTAAACATGGAACTTAATGACAAAACTCAAAAAGGTACCAATTTCTTACTAAAATTCAAGAACCAAGAATAGGGGAGGATCCTTTAACTTATAATTAATAAATATTGAATTATTTTTTAGAAAGAGCCATAGAGTCATACCAGCAAAACAAAGAGATTGATTGTAGTTTATGTCCAAGAAGAAGAGCCTCTGCTTTGATTCTTTTGAAACCCTAACGTTAAAATTTGGGAAAGAAGAACCATATGAAAAGTAAAACTTTTTGATCTCTTAAAGCTTTGTGATATGTGAAGACCAAGAAAATAAGAAAGAAAACCCTAAACCCTAAACCCTAAACCCTTTATAATTATTGAAAAGTCCCACAAAAAGTACACAACAAAAGAATAATATTAATTAGATGGGTCCTCATCTTTTGAGGATAAGAAACGGACCTCTTTAAATGGGAAGGGACAAAAGAAGTCCAAAAGTAACAAAGAAGTCAAACAATAGCTTAAATAAAAATACAATAAAAAATGTAGACACTGGGATTTGAACTCCAATGCTTGGAGTAATAAG
Organism: Nicotiana glauca; assembly: GCA_026770625.1. NCBI lineage: Eukaryota > Viridiplantae > Streptophyta > Magnoliopsida > Solanales > Solanaceae > Nicotiana > Nicotiana glauca. Next base: position 29,832 of record MU707024.1, read on the forward strand.
CAGCGCTCTGCCTAGCACTTTTACCATTGAACCCATAGCCTAATTTAGTCTCTGGGTTCAAACACTAATATATGACCATGTTTCAGTAATTTGCCTAGTATATTCCCGGGTTCTATCAAAAGTTACGAGTTCAATTGAACCCGTATTCATAATATTAGATCTGCCCCTGTCCACAAGAGGAACTATGGAAGTTTAGTTCTCTTTATGCTCGTATTCGTAGTTCGGTTTGAGTTAATTTTTGATAATTGTAAAAAATAAAATCAAACCATTATATCAATATATTTTTTTTTATTAATTTTATTAACAAAAAGAATTAATTACTCGCACTGTTGCATTTATTAAATCAATAAGTGTATGCCATATATTTTGTTTACCTAAGTTTTATTATTTTTACATGGTTAATTGATATGTATTCTTATCACAATTCATCACTAAACCATGGTAAGTTAGCATGATTTTTTTGCATGGAGCAAGTGTAAATTGTTTGTGTCACGATCCTAATCCCGAACCCGATCGTGATGGCGCCTCTCGTGAAGATAAGGCCAGCCAATTTGACCCAAATCACTTTTTAAAATAGTTAACAATATAAAAGCAGTCTAAACATGATTTAATGACAATAAGTAGCGAAAATACAATCTAACACAGCCCTAACCGGGGTGTCACAAGTCACGAGCATCTACTAGAGTATAAATACAACCGAAAGTCTGAAGTGTACAAATACAGACTAATGAAATTAAGAGAGAGAGAGAGAGAGAGAGAGAGAGAGAGAGAGAAAGAGAGAAGCAGCGCTGCGAATGCCAACAGCTACCTTGCTAAACTCTGATGACTCTACCTCCGATCAGCCAAAACCTATTACCGGGTGTATAAATACCTGAATCTGCACATAAAGTGCAGGGAGTAAAGTGAGTACTCCAACTCAGTGAGTAACAAACTTAAATAAAGATTGAAGAGAAGAAATCAAGTAAAGCATATCAAGATGTTGTATAGAAGCAGTTCAAAACCAGTAAGACAGCAGTAAAGCTGAAAAATCTCTTTAAAATATCTTTGCTCAGTTTAAACTTCTTTGAAAGTGACTTTTTCAACAGTTACGCAAATGAATGTAAAATAATTAGTGTAGATAAGTACAGAAATCCGCCTCTCGGGCACAATACCATAGTTTAACAGGTAAATGACAGGTAAATATGAAAGATAAACACATAAAGGTTCGCCCCTCGGGCACAATGTCAACAACTCTGCCCCTCGGGAAATATCTCATAGCCATATCAGCCCCTCGGGCAATCACAAAGAATGGTACCAGCCCCTCGGGCAATCACATGGAACAATACTAGCCCCTCGAGCTATTACATAGAACAATATCAGCTCCTCGGGCTATCACATAGATCAATATCAGCCCCTCGGGCTATATCTCACATCACAATAGGTACTCATACTCACTCGCGGTGTACATACTCCAGGAGGGTCCCTTTACGGCCCAAGCGCAATATCAAGCCACCTCGTGGCATCATAATAGGCTCTCGACCTCATATCAATATCAACAAGCCACCTCGTGGTGTACATATCTCAGACCCTCTGCCTCATAATCAAATTAGTATCTCAATGATGCGATGTGCAGTCCGACCCAAAAGTATTCTCACAATACAGGCCCTCTGTCTTACTCAGTCAAAATCACATAAGTCACTCGGATAGCAGTAAAACAGGATGCTCATCCCAAAATATTATTTGAAATATCATTTCAAGTGTTAAAGCAAAATAAACTCGGTCGTGATGGCGCCTCTCATGAAGACAAGGCCATCTAATTGAACCAATTCTCCTTTTTAAATAGTTAAATAGCATAAAAATAGTCTAAACATGATTTAATAGGATTGAATAGCAAAAATATAGATAATAATGGGGAAATCCAACCCGACACAGCCCTAACCGGGGTGTCACAAGTCACGAGCATCTATAGACCACGATACAAGTCTACTAAATCCAATATCTAGTACAAATATTTGAAGGATATAGAAATGACAAGATAATAGAGACACGGGGCTGCAGACGCCAACAGTTACCTCGTAGTCTCTGAATACCACCTGAAACTGGAGGAATCAGCACTTAGGAGCGAAACCAGCGATGCCTGAATCTGCACACACGGTGCAGAGAGTATTGTGAGTACTCCGGCCCAGTGAGTAATAAATATAAATAATGATTGAAGGTAAGAAATCACATAAAGCACAATGCATTCTATAATAAAGCATTAAAACAACATTTGAAAATAGGAAATCAGTGGAAAATTAAGTAAAATCTCCTTTCAACATGTAAATAATGTAAAGTAAATAGATAAAGGTTCGCCCCTTGGCTCATTATCCACAAATCCGCCCCTCGGGCTATATCTCAGTACAGTACCAGTCCCTCGGGCTCAATCTCATATCACAAAAGGGTATCCGCACTCACTAGGGGTGTACAGACTCCTAAACGGGCCCCTTACAACCCACGTGCAATCACAAGCCATCTCGTGGCATCAAATCTAGGCCCTCGGCCTCATATCAATCAAGCCACCTCGTGGCATATATATATATATCTCAGGCCCTCGACCTTAAATCAGTATCGATGTCCCTCACAATATAGGCCCTCGGCCTTACTCAGTCCAAAAATCATCACAAGCCCCTCGGGCAATAGTAAAATGGTGTTTTCAGCCCAAACATCATTTAAAATATCATTTAAGTATTAAAAATTGAGAAAGAATAGTTGAATAGTAAAATAGTGGAAATTATCAGGACTGAGTTCAAGTAATAAATCAGAATAGTGAGGAAATAGTGATAAAAATCCGCGAAGGGCTCAAATAATTGGCATGAAGCCCAAATATGGCATTCAGTCTAAGTTATGATGATAGCAAATACGTTTCAGTAAAATACGTGGTAAAATCATCAATCGGGATGGACCAAGTCAAAATCTCCAATAGTATACCACCCCACGCTCATCATCAAGCGCGTGTCTCACCTCAATATAACACTACGATGTGCAAATCCGGGGTTTCAAACTCGCAGAGCATCATTTACAATCATTCATTTATGGTTTGCGGAGATTGAGCCTGGGGATGGCCCGAGTAAAGGAAAAGTTTCGACTAAGGAAAGGTTATATCATGATTCATATGTGTTTGAGAATCACGGAATGTCTTGAGTTATTGTTGATAAAGAATGCTCGGTGCATAGGAAAGAAAGTGTCTTGGTCGCATCAAGGTAAGGTTATATGCTGCTGTGCTAGAAGTGCTAATAAGGCATAGGTTTTTGGTTCTTTTCATCGGACTAATTGGAGTTTGGGTAGAGTGGATGACTCTAGAGAATGGTTCTAATGTGTTCAAAATTTTTGCATGCAATAACTGGAGACTTTCAAGCTGTATTTGTGGCTAGAAACTGAGGTTTTGCATTTGGAGAGTGTCAAGACTTGAGTCATTTCTATATCAATTATGGGATTCTATACATCAGTATTAGGAAACTAATGTCTTCAGATTCGCAAAGAAGTCTTTTCAGGGTAGGTATTCTAAATGTAGTGCTTTTGGGAACATTTGAAAGAGAAATCAGTAGTCCGTGAACCTTAGACTGTGCGGTATTATGCTTGGGATTCGTGTGGTGATTCTGGGATGAGGAATTGCAATGTTATAGCAAGAAGGAGTATCAAGTTCAAGGTAAATCAGAAGGGAGCTCGGATTGATGGGACAACTTGGTAGTTGGACAGATCGGTATGGTAAGGATATGATTAGTTCTTTGGGTGTTTATGAGGTAATGAGTTTCTACAGGTATTTAGCAGCAATGCTCTTAGGTTTTGATGGCTGGCATAGCTTGGTCGAGTCAGAAAGATTCAGTCATGGCAGGTCAGGTTTGTGCAAGGGGAACTCGGAGAGTTCTTGATTGTTCTACCACTGATAGAGATGCGTATTTTCTACGAGTGTAAGAAGCATGGAATGGGTAGTTATTTTCTTATTGATAGGATCAATGGAAGTTCTTGGCTAGATGGGTTACAGTTCAGTTATGAGAGGAAGGTCATAAAACTCTTAGGCGGCGGGCAGTTTCAGACAATTAGAGGAATGAGCTTCATATAATTAGAGAAAGGATCATCAAATGATTAAGGAAATGGTATTGCTAATTTGGGGTGATTTGACGAGGTTATATATTTTAGAAAAAGCAATGTGATTGAGTTGATAGTGCTTCGGTAGTATTGCAGCACTTTCTGGTTAGATCAACTTCTGATATTCGAGTTTGCTTGGTGGCACAGAAAATTTTTAGAGTATTTCTCGTGGAATGATTGGGTAATGGGGGTGTGGTATGCATTCGGACAGCGAAGTTGGGATCAGGTATGGTGATTCGTGTGTTATATGGAGTTGGAGACTGGGAGTTCTCATGTTCAGGCTATGTTGTGGTTGTGGGTTGCGTATATCAGCACTGTTTAGTGACTATCGGGGTTTGGAAACCCGAACGAATCTTTTGTTGCTTGGTACGTTAGATTTTGGATATGATATTGGGTTCAGACTGGTTGTCTCCATGTTGTGTCATTATGGACTATTGCGCTAAGGCGGCGCTATTGGCTATGCCGGAAATGCCATGGATTGAGTGGTGAGATTCAACGGATTATGTCCTAGTAGAGTGGTTTATATTTCAAAGAGCCAACGAACGGCTGGAAAGGATTGTCTTTCTTATTTGGGATTTCATGATGGATGTCAGTGCAGAGGCTTCTACCATTGATGCAGTTCCGATGGCGAGGGACTTTCGGATGTGTTTCTTGTGGTCGGGCATGTCTTCGGGCAAGGTTATTGATTTCGGTATTGATTTGATGTCAGGCACCGTATTGTATGGCACCCGTAGAGTTATAGGAGTGGAAGGAGCAGCTTCAGGTTTCCTTGATAAGGAGTTCGTTGGCAGCCCAATGTGGATGTGTGCTCTAGCGTGAGTCGGCTTGGTTGGCTCCGAATTGTATTGTTGTAGGATGTGTTGATTCGATTGTTATTGAGCTTATTAGTAATCCGAGAAGATCTCTGAGTTACCTTTATGTGTTGCGAGACATTATGATTTTTTGGTTATGGGCACATATGGTGCGGTTCTATTGGGGTTTCATAGTGGAAGTTAAGCGGGAAGAGTAATTGGGTGCTGCTCGGTGAATAGCATATCGATTATGTCCTATCCGGTTTGTGTGATGTATGTTATTTGTTTCACCGTAGGTGTAATGATTTACTTTGGTTCTAGATATCAAATTGTGTGTGGTTGTCGATTTCGAGCATAGTGACGTGAGATGTTTCATGTGGGGCAGTGTTTGGATAGGATCGTGCATTGCAGCGAAGCTATGTAGCTATATGACCTTGCGGGTTATATTCGTGTGTTCTATTTATATGATATGAGACTGGTTCTCATCCTTGTGTTGTGATGGTGCTGGTGAGCTTGAGGGACAACTCTTTCATTATAGTCATTTTCATGATTTGAGTATGTTCATACCGATGCTTATTGGTGCGCGTATTATGCAAGTTGTGGCTTAGGCATGTATTGATGTGTCATGTCACCAGAGTAGTGTGTTTGGATCAGAGGAGATCGTTGGGATCATTAATGAATATGAAAGGATTTGATTTCAGCATGTTAGAAGGATAATATCGAGGTTCGACGCGAAAATTGCAATGGTAATTTTCAAGGAGAAGTGGATTCACGAATGGTTGATCTGAGAAATGGTTATGGCTCACTGCATGTTTTAGTTATCATTGGCAGTATATAAAAGTGTTGGAATGAAACTTTAGTTGATAAGAGGTTTTCCACCGGTATTCGGGTGTTGTGTGCAGCTGCTATGAATGGAAGTTATCACTACATGTGTTTGAGTTATATGGTATATCATATAATTTCACTTGAGGTTGCAGGCATGGGTTAGTACAACAGGTTCGGGCCTATTTAGAGTATATGTGTGAGGTTTTGATCGTATTGATGGTTTCAGGACTGAAAATGTGGTTCTATGGTTTATGGGCTAGATTGGAATGTGTAATTGCAGTTACTGTGTGTTATCAGACCTATATGAGATAGGGTGATATGGGATCACCCCCGAGTATATGAATGGTAAGGTTATTCAGCGATTGGTTGACTTTTGGAACAACTCTGGTCACGTTCGAGGACGAACGTATGTTTAAGTGGGGGAGGATGTAACGACCCAACCGGTCGTTTTGAGCTTTTGCACCTGGATCATCAGCTCTCGGGCATGACTTGACCCGTGTGGTGAATTATTACTTATGTAAATCGTTGGTTTTGGTTTCAGGTTAATCAAAATGAATTTTGAAGAACAGTTCTCAATTTAAGGCTTGAAATTTGAAATGTTTGAACAAGATTTGACTCTTTTGTATATGATCTCGGATTGGAATTTTTACAATTTGGTTATCTCCACTAGGTGATTTTGGACCTATGAGCGTGATCGGAATGTATTTTGGAGGTCTATGGAAGGTTTAGTCTTGAATTGGCGAAATTAAGATTTCGGCATTATCCGGTTGATAGGATAGATTTTGATATAGAGGTCGTAATGGAATTCTGGAAGTTGCAGTAGCACCGTTGTGTCATTTGGGATGTGTGTACAAAATTTCAGGTCATTCGGACGTGGTTTGGTTGGGTTTTTTATCAAAAGCATAATCCAGAAGATTTTGGGATTCTTAGGCTTGAATTCGATGCAAATTTGATATTTCGATGTTATTTTAAGTGTTCCGAAGGTTGGAACAAGTTTGAATGATGTTATGGAATATGTTGGCATGTTTGGTTGAAGCCCCGAGGGCCTCGGGTGAGTTTCAGATGGTCAATCAGACCATTTCGTACCTTAAAGGATTGCTGAAGTTGCAGGTTCAGTGTTGCAGGAAATTGCCTTTCGCATTCGCGTAGGGTGTCTCGTGATCGCGTAGAAGGAATTGAGGAGGATGTCTAGTTGTTCTTCGCGTTCACGATTGGATTCTCGCGATTTCATAGCATAGGAGAGTTGTTCATCGCGAACGCGTGAGGGTAGTCGCATTCGCGTAGGGTCAATTGGACCTTGGTCTTGGTAGGATGTTTGTGCATTGCGAACACGGAGATATGTCCGTGATCGCGTAGAGCTATTTCATCTGGTCATCATGTTTGCATAGTCCTTGTCACGTTCGCATAGTGTAATTTTGGGAAGTTGAGGATTTGTTCTTCGCAATCGCGAGGGAAGTGTCGCGATTGCAATGAAGGAAATACGGGTCTGGGCAGAATGTTTTTAAGTCATCTTGTTCGCGAATGTGGGTCTATTTTCACTCATAGCTGCTCGTTTTTGGAGATTTTTAAGGAGACTGAAGAGGGATTCAAGGGGAATCTCTGGGAGGTAAGATTCTCAGTCTAAAAACTCGATTATATTGTGAAATCCACCTAGAAAATTATGGAATTTAAGCTAAAAATGGAAGAATTGGGGCTTGGAATTTTGGACTTTTGATTGGGGATTTGGAGGACCATTTGGGGTCCGATTTGAGAATTTTTGATATGTATGAACTCGTGGGGAGATAAGGAACCCGATGATATGAAAATTTCTGAGTTTCGAGAAGTGGGCCCAAGGCTCGGGTTTTGGTAATTTCGGGATTTGTGCTAGTTGTTTGATTGTTTTCGCTTGGGCTACGTTCCCTTAGCATATTTTGATGTATTCATTATGATTTTGGATAGATTTGATGCGCGTGGAGGGCGATTCGAGGGGCAAAGGTGTCGTGAGCTAGAGATTTAGCTGGTTCTAGGTGAGTAATAATTGTAAATGATGTTCTGCGGGTTTGAAACCCCGGATTTGCATATCGTAGTGCTATATAGAGGTGAGGCACACACTTGATGACGAGCGTGGGGTTGTGCATTATTGGAGATTATGACTTGGTCCGTCTCGATTGATGATTTTTACCACGTACTTGATTGAAAACTAATTGCCATCATCATTATTTGGGCTTAATGTCATATTTGGGCCTAGTGCCAGCTATTTCAACCCTTCAGGGATTTTTGTTGATATTTTCTCACCGTTTTGACTTTATACTTGAACTAAGTCATGTTATTTTTCACTATTTTCAAAAGGCAAAATATATAAACGGCTCCTTGAAATTGTCCACAACGGTTAGTTGAACACCTCAACTGAGACTATTTCCAGCTAAACACTTCATGTGGCTATTAAGTAGGTCAAGTAAAACCTGAGTACAGCAGGCCATATACGTGAGTTGCACTTGCTGATGACATGGCAAATGAACCAATCAAAAAATGACACGTGCAATTTCGCCATTTGACACATTTAATTAATAAAAAAATACATTTAAAAAAACCTTATTTTCCTAAACTAGTGCTCCCCACTTTCCCTTCCTACCTTCCATGCACCCCCTCTCATTCATCTTCTTCAGCCCGTCCCTTCTACTGAAATCCACCAGATTGTCCCAGAATAATGCATACAACGAAAAAATAATAGACCAAAACCGACAAATTGATAATTAAGACCAATTCCCATCAATAATCTGTCCAATTGGAGTTATGTAAATGTTTTAACATCAATTTAAGAAGCAATCAACAAGTGGGTTTCTTCCAAATAACTAATCGTAGAATTCCTTGATTTCCTCATTTATCTATCAAATGAAGCAGCAATTCGATAGAGGAGAAACCGATAGCGCCATTTGCCAGCGACGGTGAGCTGATGAGGATGATGAAGCAAGTTATAGAGTCCGAGGAAGAGAAGAAGCTGCCGATTAAGTTTGAAGCGGAAATTTGATGTTGGAGAAACCAACTGCTCAACTTACGCCGGAGATGGGGACTTGAATAAGAAGATGAAGATGAAGATGAAGACTAAGATGAAGATGAAGATGAAGATGAAGATGAAGAAGGTTATAGAACGGAGGCGGTGTTGTTGGATGAGAATCTGCCCATGTTATCTTCCTGTTTGCGCAAATGATTTTCTTCTCTGAAACTTATGGAATACTATTTGGATATTGTTTTGGAACGGGTTCTTTGTCTAATGTCCTGAATTTGAAAAATTCTTTCCAATTGAAAGGAAGGTTGCCAAAAATGGAGGGGTATAGCAGAAGGAAAACAGAGAAGATAAAATGAAAATTAGAGTTCCAATTTGGGCTTAAATTAGAGTCTTCACTAACGTATATTATTGCTACTATTAAAGTTTGGAATGGATAGGCGATGTGCGTCTCGGTGAGTGTATTACACGCAAGATGAGCTGACTGGGTCGGATGTTTACTTGACCTACTTAATAGCCACGTGAAGTGTTTAGCTGGAAATAGTCTTAGTTGAGGTGTTCAACTGACCGTTGTGGACAACTTGGAGGGGCGGTTTATATATTTCGCCTTTTCAAAACTAAGCCAAGTTTATTTTGCTTTAACACTTGAAATGATATTTCAAATAATATTTTGGGCTGAGTATCCTGTTTTAATGTTGCCCGAGTGGCTTATGTGATATTGACTGAGTAAGGCCGAGGGCCTGTATTGTGAGGATATTTTTGGGTTGGGCTGCACGCCGCAGCAGTGAGATACTGATTTGATTATAAGGCTAAGGGCCTGAGATATATACACCACGAGGTGCCTTGTTGATACTGATATGAGACCGAGAGCCTGTTATGATGCCACGAGGTGGCTTGATACTGCGCTTGGGTCGTAAGGGCCCCCTCCCAGAGTATGTACACCCCCAGTGAGCACGGGTACCCATTGAGATGTGAGATATAGCCCAAGGGGCTGATATTGATCTATGTGATAGCCCGAGGGGCTGATATTATTCTATGTGATAGCCCGAGGGGCTAGTATTTTTCCATGTGATTGCCCGAGGGGCTGGTACCATTCTTTGTGATTGCCTGAGGGGCTGATATGGTTCTGAGATATTGCCCGAGGGGCGGAGTTGTTGACATTGTGCCCGAGGGGCGAACCTTTATGTGTTTATCTTTCATATTTACCTGTTAAACTATGGTATTGTGCTCGAGAGGTGGATTTCTGTGCTTATTTGCACTAACTGTTTTGCATTCATTTGCGTAATTGTTGAAAAAGTCATTTTCAAAGAAGTTTAAATTGAGCTAAGATATTTTAAAGAGATTTTTCAACTTTACTGTTGTCTTACTGGTTTTGAACTGCTTCTATACAGCATCTTGATATGCTTTACGTGATTTCTTGCCTTCAGTCTTTATATACTTTTGTTACTCACTGAATTGAAGTACTCACTTTACTCCTTGCACCTTGTGTGCAGATTCAGGTATTTATACACTCGGTAATTGGCTGATCGGAGGTAGATTCATAGGACTTTAGCAAGGTAGCTACCGGCGTTCGTAGCACTGATTCTCTTTCTCTCTTCATTTCATTAGTCTGTATTTGTACACTTTAGACTTTTGGTTATATTTATACTAAAGGTGGCTAACGGGCCGGGTAGGACCGAAACCGGACTGACCCAGACCGGTTTAAACCGGAACCGGACCGGCCCGGTTCATAGGGGGCTGGGTGGGCTGGGTTGGTTGGGGAAAGGGGTTAGTTCCGTTTATTTTTTAATACCGATTAACCGGACACGTTAAGCCCGGTCCGGATGAACAGTACCCATACCGATTTAATCGGCCCGGAACCGGCCCGGTATAACGACTACTATTTTTTTTTTTTAAATCTGGCACGTGTGGGTCCCATTGACCGTTGGCAACGGTCAGAAATTGGACTGATCCGTTGGCCAACGGATTTATTGCAAAAATAGCCCTTTTAAATATATTTTTAACCCTTTTTAATTTTACAAAAATAACCTTTTCTAAAATTATAAATACCCCCCCTTCTCTTCTTCATTTCTCTCTCAAATCTCATTTCTCTATCTCAATTTCTCTCATTCTCTTATTCTCCCATTTTCAAGACTTGAAGTTTTCAATTCATCCTTTCATCTTCTAATTTTATTGGCTCTTTTTTCTTGAATTTAATTTATCAGAATTTGTCATTCGGAATTTGAAGTTTGAAGTTCAAAATTGAAATACTTGCTTGACGTTTGTTCGTGGTAACACCGGAATTGCGTAATCAAGTGCTCAATTTATTGTCGAATTCGGTGCACTCCCTCCAACTCTTTCTCTTATTTAATATTTTAGTTGCATATTTAATTTTAGCTTATACTTTAATTTTTACAATATGTTTAGTGCTGCTAAAAGAGCGTGTAGAAAAGTTACTGGTAGGGGTGGAAATAAAAAAAGAGGTAGTCCTGGAGCTTCTGGTAGTAATAGTAATGACCCATTATCATTTTCACATGTTTCTGAATCATCGCCTAATGATAATGTAGATATAGATTATGAACAATTACAAGAAGATTTTGGAATAGAAGATAATGAAATAGGAATAGAAGATGAGATACCACCTACACCTACTAGTGCTGGAGTTGCTAGTGGTACAAGGGGTGGTGGTCGTGGCACCACTCTTGGTAGACCACCTGTGGCTCCGATTTCTACTCGTAGAAAAAGAAGTAAGGTTTGGAAATTTTTTGAAATAATAGAAGGTACTGATAGAGTTAGATGCAAAATTTGTAACGATACTTTTAAACATTTGACTGGAGGAAATTTAGGTGGGACTGGGACGCTTAGTAGACATATGAGAATTGACCATCCCATAGAATGGGGCACTGATGGGGATACAAATCAAACAACTATTAACCCTACTACTGGAGGTCTACTAAAATATGATAAAATGAGGGATCGTGAGGAGTTAGCAAAAATGATTGCTTTGGGTTGTCTACCTTTTTCTTTTGCTTCTTCATCATATCTTATTATGTATATTCAAAGGATTTACAATCCTTTATTTAAAGGTATCCCTAGAAGTACTTGTAGAGCTGATATCTTTAGACTTCATGGACAATATCAAACATACATACGTTATTTGTTTAGCCACCTTCCTTCTAGAGTTTGTCTAACTTCTGATATTGGCCATGCTGTTAATGGAAATGATTATTTGACTATTACATGCCATTGGATAGATGATAGTACTTGTATGCAAAAACGTATTATCGCTTTTAAATATGATGAAGATCAGAGTCATACTGCTGCGTTTATAAGTAGTACTATTGTTGAAGTTGTTGAATTTTATAATCTAAACAAAAAAGTATTGTGTATGTCTTTTGATAATGCATCTAACAATAATGCTGCAATTTCAATTTTAAAAATGCATTTGCAACCACCTCTTGATGATATTTTTCATGTTAGGTGTGCATGTCATGTTTATAATTTAATTGTTAAAAGTGGCCTTGATTTATTTTCAGTTGAGATTACTCATGTTAGAAGAGCAGTTGGTGTTATTCAAGGAAATAATAGACAATCTAGAATAAAAGAATTTAAGACTAAGTGTATCCAGTATAACCTGAAACCTAGATTCATACCAGACAAAATTGTTACTAGATGGAATTATACATATATATTTTTAAAATGTTGCTACAAATATAGATTCCCAATAACTGAAGTTGCTAATGCACATTGTACTGATCCAAGGCGTATGTTAACAAGTGATACTTGGGAGGTCATTAATGATGTTGTTAAATTTTTACATAAATTTTATACAGCTACTGTTGAGTTTTCTGGAGCATATTACCCCACTGTTACTATGGCTTTAGTACATATAGCTGAAATTTCTTTTCTACTATCTGAATTTAAGAAGAAAGAAAAATATAAGGATGTTGTTGAAAAAATGCAAGCAAAATTCAAAAAATATTTCTTTCCAATTCCTCCGATTTACTTAATTGGTGCAGTTTTAAATCCTTCTATTAAAATGTCTGATTGTCACCAATTAATGAATGCTTTATATACTTATATGGAGATTGGAGAAACTGAAACCCCAACTTTATATGTTTCTATGAACAAGCTAAATGAATATTTACAACAACTATATAATTATTATGCAAATGAATGTGATGATGCTGCTCGTGTTGTAAGCAATATTAATCCCACTATGCAATGTAACACTTCTGCTACTGTGGATGATGAAGAAGACCTTGATAGTTTTAATATTTTTTCTACATTTTCTAACACTCAAACCAGTAGCAGGAATATTGATGAACTTCAATTCTACTTGCAGAAGCAAAAGGAGTCTCGCACAAAGGAATTTTCACCGTTGGGATGGTGGCATGAAAATGGAAAGCAATTTCCTGTTCTTTTCGCTATGGCTCGGGACGTGCTGAATGTGCCAATTTCTACTGTTGCATCGGAGAGTGCATTTAGCCAAGCAAGACAACAACTTGGAGATACCCGCCACTCATTGGGAAGCAATGCTTTGGAAGTTTTAGTATGTTTCAGAGATTGGATTAGATCAGAACGAAGAAATCAAGGAAAGGAAGATGTTGATAGCCCAGAAGACGAGGAACTTGGAGATATATTAACACATGGAAACCCATCCGAATTTAACACGCCAGAAGAAGGTCAATCGGTTCATATTGATTATGATGAACTTGCTAGGGCGATGCAAAATATTTGAAATTACTACTTTACTAGTTTACTAATTTACTTGTTGAAAAAAATGTAAACATTTCATTTTGTAAGTTTGAAAGTTGAAACTTGAAATTAAGAAATAAAGTAGCAATTGCAATAAGTGCAATTTTTTCCCATCTTACTTGTATTCTTTTAATTAATACAAAGTATTAATATAACTTACAATAGTTATACAAAATTTCAAAAAAAAAGGTAAAAATACACTAAACCCGGCCCGGCCCGGCCCCCTCAACCCGTAACCCTTATGGTTCAATTTTTACCCGGATTAACCCAGCCTGCTAAACCCGTTACTATACCAACCCGAAACCGGCCCGGCCCGGAACCCGGAACCCGGACGGGTAAAAAAAAATGGACCCGGACCGGCCCGGCCCACCCGTTTAACAACTTTAATTTATACCCTAGTTGTAACGACTCGACCGGTCGTTCTGACCACTAGCGCGTCGTTCAGCAGTCTGAGGCCATGGGCAGCTTCATTTTAGGTATTATGACTCGTACGCGTGGTCAGAATTGAATTTCGGGAAGTTCGGAGTTGATTTGGGAAGAGAATTATCATTTAGGAAGCTTAAAGTTGAAAGAATTAACTAGAATTGGATTTTTGAGTAAACGATCTCGGAATCGGGATCTGAAGGTTCTAGCAGGTTCGTATGATGATTTCAGACTTGGATGTATGCCCGGATCGGGTTTTGGATGACCCGGGAGCGTTTTGGCGCCTATTGTGGAAAGTAGCATTTTGAAAGAAATTTCATAAGTTTGGGTTGAAGTGCATTTCAGTGATATCGATGTCCGTTTGGGATTCTGAGTCTGGGAGTAGCTCTGTATGGTGACTCTGGAGCTGGGAGCGCGATCGGAAGTGAATTCGGAGGTCCGAAGGTCATTTCGAAGCCATTTGGCTAAGGATAGAAATTTGAAGGTTTTTCAGAAGTGGACTTTTTGACATCGGGGTCAGATTACGATTTCAAAAGTTGGAGTAGGTCCGTAATGTCGAATATGACTTGCGTGCAAAATTTGAAGTCAATCGGACATGATTTGATGGATTTAAACATCGAAAGTAGAAGTTTGAAATTCTAAAGTTCATAAAGCTTGGATTGGAGGCCGATTCATGGTTTTCGCGTTGTTTGATATGATTTGAGGCCTGGAGCAAGTCCGTAATGTGTTTTGGGATTGGTTGGTATGATTGGTTGGGGTCTTGAGGGCCTCGAGTGGATTCTGGGTGGTTAACGGATCGAAAATGGAATTTTTGGAAAGGCTGAAGTTGCTGGTATCTGGTGTAACCTCTCCTGCGAGGGGTTGGCCGCAGGTGCGGAGCTGCAGAAGCGGCTAGTAGGGCGCAGATGCGGCTTTGGGTCAGGAACGAAGGGACAGCAGATGCGGTCAGGGAACCGCAGAAGCAGGACCGCACATGTGGTAAAATAGCTACCGATGCGGTTTTGGACTGGAAGAGAAGGGACCGCAGATGTGATCATATTTTCATAGATGCGGGACCGCACCTGCAGTGGAGAAGATGCAGAAACGGAAGGGCAGCCTGAGAAGGAACGCAAATGCGGTAGTGGTGTTGTACCTGCGGAACCGCAGAAGCGGTCGAGGGTGCTGGAAGCAGAAAGGTATTTTAAAAATCGGGTTTTGGCCATTTTCTTTCATATTTTATTGGCTTGGGAGATTTTGGGAGAGCTTCAAGTGGATTTTTCTTCATCAACGATAGGGTAAGCTAATCCCATCCATCTTGAGTTAAATACATCGATTATGTATAGATTTTAGTATGTAAATGAGTAGAAATTTGGGGTTTTGGTAGAAAGACCTAGAAATTTATATTCTTGGAATTTGACCACGATTTTGGGTATGGAATTTAGTGAAAATTATATATTTGAGTTCGTAATGTCATGGGTAAACTTTATCTTTGGAAAATTTTGGAATCCGGACACGTGGACAAGGGCAATTTTATTAACTTTTTTATCGGGGTTAGGAATTATTATAAATTGGACTATAATGAGTAATTGAACATATGTTAATGGGTTTATATAATAATTGGCTAGTTTTGGAGCATTTTTGCATCGATTTGAGTCTTCAAAAGGGCGTGGAATGCCAGTTATGGAACTTCGGAGTGAGGTGAGTTCCTTTCTAACCTTGTAAGAGGGAATTGTCCCCGTAGGTAAAATAATTGGTTATGTGCTCCTATTTGTTGGGGCTACGTACGAACGAGGTGACGAGAGTCTTTGCGTAGCTGCTATTATGCTATTATCTGGGTAGTTTAGGACCCAAAAGCATGTTATACTTGGATTGTTTGTGAACTTGTTGACAGCTTGAATTGCTTAAATCACATTGAATTAGTAAATGAATTTCTAAACTGATTAAAATTCATTTTCTTAAATGGTTAAAAGAGGATTGGCGTTCTTTGGAGAACTTGCTCCGTGTGGACTTCTTGGTTGTCTGAATGTGTGTGTTTATTTTTGAAGCGGGCTTATAACAACCCGACCCATCGTTACGGGAGTCACCATCCTGTTTTTCCCCATTTTATGCTTCTATATGCTTCATTATATGTATTTGGAGAATCTGAAGTAATTTGGATAAATTTTGGTTAGAAATGAGGCAATTGGTCTCTTATTGAGAAGGTTAGTTTAGAAAAGTCAACTGAATGTTGATTTATGAGTTAGAAGGATCGGAATGAATTTCTGATGATTCGACTAGTTTTGGAGGATGATTTATGACTTAGGAAAACAATCAGAATTGAATTTGGAGGTCCGATGTAGAAATAGGCTTGAATTGGCTAAGGTTGGATTTTGGCAAATTCCGGTTGATAGGTGAGATTGTGATCCGAGGGTCAGAATCGAATTTCGAGAGTTGCAGTAGCTCCGTTAGGTGATTTTGGATATGTGTGCAAAGTTTCAGATCATTCGGAGGTGTTTAGGTCGAGTTTTAGATCAAATGCAAGTTTCGGAAGTTTTAGTTTAACTTAGGCTTGAATCCGTGGTAATTCGATGATTTTGATGTTTATGATGGTGTTTTTATGTTACGAGCAAGTTTGAATGAAGTAATAGAACATATCTGTGCATTTGGTTGAGGTCCCGAGGGCTTCGGGGTGAATTCGGATGGCCAACGGGGAATTTTGAGCATGTTTAATGCAGCAGAAAAATTGCAGAGAATTTTACTCTATGCGATCGCATAGGTACGCCTGCGATCGCATATAAGGTTTAGAGGGGGGTGGAGATTGTGCTCTATGCGATCGCGTAAAGGAGTGTGCGATCGCATAGTTAGAGGAACTTGCTCAGTGCGGTCGCGAGGGAGAGTGATGCGATCGCGTGGTAGGAAGAGGCAGAGTTATGCAATCGCATGGCCTTGGATGCGATCGCGTAAGAGGAATTCTCAGGGCCTGATTTTTTGGTCTATGCGACAGCAATGGAGATGATGCAATCGCATAGAAGGAGACGTCTGGGCAGAACAGTTAAGGGTTAAAATTTCAGTCGCGACCCTCATAGTATTTCCACCATTTTTACTCCGGCAAGAGAGGTTTTTGAGCGATTTGAAGAGGATTTTTAACGGGTATTGCTTGGAGGTAAGTCTCTTGACTAGAAAACATCATTTTTATGAAGAATCAACCCTCAAATTCATGAAATTGGGTAGAAATTGTGAAGAACTAGGGCTTTGTTCTTGAAAACAAAATTTTAGGATTTGAAAGGCCAATTGAGCTCCGTTTTCGATAAACTTTATATGTACGGACTCGTGGTGATACGAGGAATCTGTTGGTATGATTTTCGGAATTTTTCGAGAAGTGGGCCCGGGGCTCGGGTTTTACCAACTTCGTGAATTTTAATACTTTTCGAGTATTTTTGATTGGGGTATGTTTCTTTAACCCATATTTATGTATTCGTTGTGATTTTGACTAGATTCGACGCGCGAGGAGGTCGATACGAAAGGAAAAGTCATTGCGGACTACTCTATGGCTGGCTAGAGGTGAGTAGTTGGTGCATATGATGGCCTGAGGGTTTGAAACCCCAGCTTATCACATTGTGATGCTATTCAGGGCGTGACTCGCATCCCATGGCAGGTGAGAGATTGGTTATGAAAGGGGATTGTGACTTGGTCCATCCCGAACAAGAATAATTCTATATTTGGCGATTGATATGCATCCTGTGATGAATATATCTGAGCTTAATGCCATGTTTGGGGCCTTGTGCCGACTTGTAGTATCTTTAGAGGATGATTATCATTATGATAGCATGATTTGTATAATCATTGATCTCAGTCCTGTGTTAAATCACTATTATGAAATGCTAAGTCACTTTTCTTGAAGTAAATAACTAATATATATTCTTATTAATGAATTGGAAATTGGGAAAGTAAATTGGAACTGTTATGTGACTCATATGCATATTGTGGACTGAGTATGGATCGGGCTGCACGCCGCAGCAAATGTTATGATTATATTATGCTTGGGCTGAAGGAGCCCCTCCGGAGTCTGTACACACCCCCTGTGAGCGCCGTCGACGTTAAATGGATCGGGCTGTACGCCACAGCATGTTCATGTGTTGCATCCTTGCATTATACTTGACTGTTATATTTGATGTTGCTTGGCTGTTGGTTCGTAGTTAAGGTGTCGGACTGTTAGTTTTAGCTTTACTTTGTGGCATTTCGTGGATTTCTTATCTTCAGACATTTTATATGCTTATTACTCACTGAGTTGGTAGTACTCACCCCTACTCCCTGCACCCTGTGTGCAGATTCAGGTACACCGGAGGCTTAGCTGAGCAGTCCCTATCATCAGAGTTCATCAGAGTTGTTGAGGTAGCTGCTTGACGTTCGCAGGACCTGACTACTCTTCCTATTTCAGTTTTATCTATATATATACATTTCCAGACTTGAGTATTTCATTCAGATATTGTTATCTAGTTCTGTTTAGAGGCTCTAGACTCGTAACCCTAGATCTTTTGGGAGTGTTATTATCGGTTTTCGTATTCCTCAGTATTTTTCTTCTATAAATATTGGATTATTATTCTAAAACTATTATATTCTCCTTAAATTGTCGGTTTTGAGAATTGTTGTTGATATGAGAACGACGGTTGGTCAGGCTTGCCTAGCTTTGTGGTTGGGCGCCATCACAACTGGGTTTGGGTCGTGACAGGGCTGAATGCCTTGGCAGATTAAATAGATGCATATATGGTTAGCGTTGTTCGACCCTCGGCAGTGCACAGTTTACATTTCTGTTGGAGCGGGCCATCTACCTCAGCATGATATGTGCACGCTTACATTGCTTGACTGAGAATTTTAAATATTGATATTGCCTTTCATGGCTGATATAAATTGATTGAGATAATGAAAAGTAAATCTTGAAAATCCTTTATTCATTGTTAAAGGTGTTTAACCTATTTTTTGGCTTGTGAGTTAGGACTGCTATATAAATCCATGATATCCTCACATTTTATTATATTATTATTTGACCACTAGCCAGTGTTGAAGTCGACTTCTCGTCTCTACTTCTTCGAGATTAGATAGGATACTCATTGAGTACACGTTGTTTTCGTACTCATTCTACACTTCTGTGTATTTTTTTTTTTGCACAGGTATATGTAACTCTAGTGGCCTCCTGGGCGTAGCAGCATGGATGATTCGGGGACTAGGTGAGTTGCACTATTTGAGGTGGCCCGCTGCTAGTGTATTCCCTTCCCGTATATTGTATTTACTTCTTGTCCACTGTATTCCAGACGTATGTTGTATTTTATTTCCTTATCAGTACATGCTCATGCACTTGTGACACCAGGTTCTGGGATGGTTTTGAAATATCTTGTATTAATTGCTTATTATTTAATTGGAATTGAAGCTGTCACCTTTTTATTTATGATAATTAAAGGAAAATCTTAGTTTTCAAGATTGTTAAACATGAGAACTTCGTCAAGTAATTTGGTTGGCTTGCCTGACATCAGTGTCCGATGCCATCACGACCCTTAGTGGATTTTGGGTCCTGACAACATGGTATCAGAGCATTAGGTTCCTAGGGTCTCACGAGTCATGGGCAAGTCTAGTAAAGTCTCGTGGGTCGGTATGGAGACGTCTTTACTTATCCTTGGGAGGCTGCAGGACTGTTAGGAGTACTTCCTTTCTTGATTCCTCATCGTGCGATTTGATTCCTTTAAGGCTTATGCCTTAGTTTCTTTCCTACTCAATCTTATGCGACGCAAAGAGCTTTCTATTCATCGAGAATTAAAGAACCGTAATGGTACTACAGATGTGATACGGGATGTTTTTCCCGGTATAGCTGATCAGATTATTATCGTACTTTATGGAAGAATATTTTATTGCTGCAGCCCAGTAGCGGTACTTCTGAGGGCTCTGAGGCTAGGCACAAGTTGCCATGATGCTTATGAATTATTATTCTGATATGATGGTAGGACATTTGGCTACGTGCCGGGGCAGTGAATGACTTGATGGGAAGTTTAATCAGTGCATGATTTAGAGATTCGGTATTTTATTCCCGGCGGGGAAGAGGAAATCGGGCTGAGAGTGTTCAGGTTTGGGTTGATGGGGTAACGGGACTTGGTATTTGCGAGTGCGGTGGAGTTTTGCTTCTATGATGAGGTATCATTGTCCTTATTGAACGTACTAAGCTCGCTGGTGTTATGACCTTCTACAATTCACCTTTAGGGCAAGCTATTGTTAAATAGTATTGAAAATGCGACTGTCAGATATTTGTAGGGTGAGGTAGCTCAAGATTGAATCGGTGTTTCTAATGTCCACGGCTCGAGAAAGATGATCTTCAGAAAGGTTTAAAATTAGTAGCAATGGTGGGTAAACATGCTATGAAGATAGATTTTATTAAGGCAACAACTGATCAGCAAAGGATGAGAAAGACATGTGGAAAGTGACAGGCGGTGGCTAAAAATTCTAGAAGGCCGAGTATAAGGGGCCAAGGGTCGAGTAGTCGATTAAAGGGATGAGTTCCGCCTAAGTGGGAGAGTGGCGAGGTTGCATATGGGTATTGCGGTGGGATGACTATGCACTTTAATAAGAGTTTGGAGTGATTTGGGGGAATTTTAGTGATTAGTGGATTGGGGTCTACGGATTTAATTAGAAGTATGGGCTATTATATGGCAGGAGATTTGATATAATGGGAAGGAGCTGCTTGAACGAATAAGGATACAATATAACTTTAAATTGGAAGAATGTTGCCGCACATTTAATTGATGTCCAAGAGGGGTGAATAGACTGGTGCAGCTGGAGAACGAGCTCGGACTCAGGATGGGTTATTTATGTCGTAGTGATTGCACCTCATGCAACAGGGTTGGAAGATGCCAGGGAGTGATTTCTACAGGTGGGTTATTCCTGTGAGTAGGTTAGCAGACGCGTGATTGGCAAAGCTTCTGCGAAGAATTCTATTGGTTATACAGCGAAGGGATCAGTCGTGTAAATGTTGTTGATGATTTAGAGTATAAAAGGGGGTTTCTACAGTAAGATATTGAGAATTTTGGCGGTTGATTGAGCAAGGTTATGTCATAAGAGATTAAGAATCCTGGTGAACTCTAGAGTTGTGTAATAGTGGCTTCGAGCTAAGTGGGAGAGCCCCACCTTCTATGATTGGGTTGCATGGTTAACTACTTGCGAAGTTTCTGGTGATTAGCATATTAATGGCTTATTTCAGCTACGGGAAAAGAACATAAGTGGTAATTTGAGCAAATGAATGATTAAAGGTTTGCTACCACTGGCCTTATTGGCCCATGTTCAGACTTGGGGAGTGATTTTGTCGGGTGCTCCGTTGAGAGGGTATGCTTGTGCTAGAAGAATCATGGAGTTGATTATATTCGGGCCAAGTCAGAGCAGGCGGCTCTCAGCAACGATCCTAGTAGATTCAAAGAGGTCAAGTGTGGTGCCTAATGGTTTCAAGTCTATAGGTACGGTTAAGAACCAAGCTTGGTAGCGGCCAATGAGAAGAGGCACAAAATGTTCTATGATGTTTTGTCTTACGACGTAGCAATTAGTAGGTACGAAATCGTTCGTAGGATTTGAGACAGCTTGGTCTCGTGATTCAAGTCACTCGGGACGATTGCGGGTGGAATGTGTTATGTGTTGAATAGAGTTATTATTATTTCTAAGGCAATCAAGGATAAATTGGAAGAAGATAGAATGGTTAGTCGTGGTTCAGTTGGCATGTTAGGTGCAGTGAGTGGTATGGAATTTGAAGTGAAGATAAAGGTAATGGTTCGGTGTTAACAAGGATGTCACGAGCTCGGATGAGTAGGACAGTAGATTCGAGGTTTAAGGTAAGTTGGTATTGTCTTCATTGTCACCCGAGATCGGTGTTTTGTGAAAAAGGCTTTGCATCTTGGTTAATGATTCTTGATCACTTTTCAGCGTTAGTACGGCCGTTGGTTTGGAGGTACTGCCCAGTTATTTGTTATGGTAGATTGTGGGAGTGTGTCCCACAGGAAGATTGTATAGGTGTGGCAGGTAGTCACTTGATTGATTAAAGACTTAAACCAAATATGAAGGTTGTGATAATATCATTGATTTGAGAATATATGCCTAGAGGGCACTTAATCTATTAAGTTGTGGATTGTGGAGAATTTCTCCGGTTATGATGGTTGTTCTTATGCGTTATGAAAGAAAGGAGAGTTATTATGGACCTTGGAAAGGTTACTAGCCTAGTCAGTGCGACCGGAATCAGCTTGAGGTCGGTAGAGGGATTCAAATGTGAATATGGGCTCTATATCAGGCCAAACATGTCTATTTCAGTAATGCGCTCCTTATAGAGGAGTAGTCAGGGTGTTATTTCGTTGTCAGATATATCATGTAGTGATACATTTCACCGTGTGAGTTGTGAGACGGCTTGAGAAATTGCTTATGTGTTGAGGATCCGCGTAGAAATGATGTATTATGGGCAAAATGGCTCTTGAGATTCAGATTGGATTCGAATGGATTTCTCGAGAAGTCAAATCCTTTTGAGAATGGATTTATTAATTCGATGTGGTTTAAGCAATTTGAGCTATCAATAAGATTACCAATATTCCATGTATAGCATGCTTTTGGGTCCTAGACTACCCGGACTTAAATATAATAGTAGCTACGTACGGACTCTTGTCACCTTGTGCGTACGTTACTCCCACAAATAGGAGCACATAACCAATTAATTTACCTATGGGGACATTTCCCTCTTACAAGGTTAGAAAGGAGACTCACCTCGCTCTGAAGATCCATAACCGACATTCCACGCCATTCTGAAGACTCTAATTGATGCACAACGCTCCAAAACTAGCCAATAATTACGCAAATCCATTAATATACGATAAACTACTCGTATTAATCCAATTTATAAAAATTGCTAACCCCGATCGAAAAGTTGACAAAAATGCCCTAGGGCCCACGTGCCCGGATTTCCAAAATTTTCGAAGAATAAGTTTACGCATAGCTTCACGAACTCAACTATAAAATTTTCTCTAAATTTCATACCCAAAATCGTGGTCAAAATCTAAGAATACTAATTTTCTATATGTTTCCTCAAACCCCAAGTTTTCTACAAATTTCATGCTCAAATCCATACATAATTGATGTATTTAACTCAAAATAGGTGGGGATATATTACAATGTCGTTGATGATGAAAAAATCCCATTTGAAGCTCTCCAAAATTGCCCATGCCAAATGAAAAATGGGAGAAGAATGGCCAAATCCCGAATTTAAAACAACTCTCTGCCTCCAGCTAATTCCACACCTACGGCCTCCAGACCACTTCTGCAGTTCCGCAAGTGCAGTTCCAATACCGCATCTGTGGTCTTCACCATGCTGCCCCTCTTCCACTTCTGTGACTCCACCACCGTAGGTGCGGTCCCGCATCTGCGGAAAAACGACTGCATCTGCGGTCCTAGCTCTCCTTCACCAATCCCGCATCTGCGGCTTCTCCACCGCAAGTGCGGTCCCGCATCTGCTGTCCCTTCTATTCTAGACCAAAACCGCATTTGTGGTTGAAGTGCTTCATCTGCGGTCCATCTATGGTTAAAAAACCGCAAATACGGTTATGACAGCAACCAACAACCTCAGCCTTCCAAAAATTCCACTTTCGATCCGTTAACCACCCGGAATACACCCGAGGCCCCCGGCACCTCAACCAAACCTACCAACCAATCTCAAAACATGTTACAGAATTGCTCGAGGCCTCAAATCACATCAAACAACACTAAAATCATGAATCGACCTCCAATCCAAACTTAATGAACTTTAGAATTTTAAACTTCAATTTTCGATGTTTAAACCTACCAAATCACGTCCGATTGACTTCAAATTTTGCAGACAAGTCATATTCGACCTTATGAACGTACTCCAACTTCCGGTATCGAACTCCAACCCCGATATAAAAAATTCCACTTCTGGTCAAACTTCTCAAAAACCTTCAAATTTCTATCTTTAGCTAAATGGCTCTAAAATGACCTACGGACCTCCGAATTCACTTCCGATCGCGCTCCCAACTCTAGAATCACCATACTAAGCTAATCCCAGAGTCGAAATCCTAAACAGACATCAATAACATTAAAATTCACTTCATCCCAAACTTATGAAATTTCTTTCAAAATGCTAGTTTCCACAATAGGCGCCAAAATGCTCCCCGGTAATCCCAAACCCGATTTGGGCATACGACCAAGTCCGAAATCATCATAACCTGCTGGAACCTTCAGATCCACATTGCAAGGTCGTTTACTCAAAATCCAAACCTAGCTAATTCTTTCAACTTTAAGCTTCTTAAATGAGAATTCTCTTTCCAAATCAACTCTGAACTTCTTAAAATTCAATTCCGACCATGCGTACAAGTCATAACAACTAAAATGAAGCTGCTCATGGCCTCAGACTGCTGAACGATGTGCTAGAGCTCAAAACAATCGGTCGGGTCGTTACAAAAAGCACAAAGGTTGGCACAATATGAATGATTCTTTGGTTACGACGTGACTCTTTTACTACTACTTAAAATCTTATTTGGTATGCTATTATGTTTAAAAAAATATTTCTATTTTGAAATTTCAATTTCTACAACATTATATATATATTAATAAAATAATTATTTTATAATGATGCAAGTGAAGATATTATCCTTAATTTAAAGTTCACTTTAATCGGCTAGCTAAAAATTTTAAATGATTCTTTAGCCGGTAATTTTTTTTCAGTATGACTCCATTTTGAGTTTATCGATATCTCTAGCAACAAATTTCAAATTTTGAATACCCTATAGATATACAGATTTTTTATTATTTGAATCATTAAATGTTAGATTAATTGATATTTATTATATAGGTGAAATACATAAACAGCCCCTCCAAGTTGTCCACAATGATTATTTGAACACCTTAACTTGTCATGTGACCAGATAGACACCTCTTCTTGGTAGAAGTATATTCTCTTAAACCCCTAACGCTGACATGGAAAATTTTGTATGTTACACTTATATTTAAACGCGCGAAGATCTTTAAAATTAGGCTTATCTTCTTTTTTTCCCTAAAATCAAAGTGGACCCCACTATTAGACCACCCCATAACCATGATTCTGGATGGGGGAGGCTATTGCCAACGATGGAGGGTGTCGAAGAGAGGGAGGATCTCGGCAAGGTTGTTGTCAACGATGCTTGTAAGTGTAATATTGCTCTCCCCTTTCTCTCTTCTTTCCTTCATTCATCACTCCCTTTCAGATCCTCCATATATTGCTCTCTCCCTCTCTTTTAATTTTCTTAGCAAGTCTCTCCAAACCTAACCAAATTCACCAGCCAAAAAACTCTCAGCTCTAAACCAAAAGCTTTTACTTTGTCATTTTTTTTGCCCTTGTTTTTATCGCCTTCTCTCCAGTTTTGTCGCCAGTTGAATCATCAACGTTAATCTCATCAACTGGGTAATTAACGCTTACCTAGTTGAGCAAAATTCACATAGAGTTCAAATTTTTCACTTTCAATTTGAATTCTTGATTACATAGAAAAAATGGAGTCTGCATCAGAGAAACTTTCTCCTTTTGATTTTATGGAAGCGATCTTTAAAGGTGGAAAGATATTCTATCAACTAAACTCATCATCCAATTTCATCAAAAGGTGCTAGGAAATCAGTGTGAGGGGTTATTTGGGGGGAAGGGGGGAAGGGCGAGAGGGGGAGTGAGAAGGAAGAAGATGAAGAGAGGGGAGGTTGGTTAATAATAAAAAGATTATTTTAATGTATTTAGTTTATATTTATCAAAAAAATTATTATAAATTACACATGTCATTCTTTAATTGGTCATTTGATATGTCATTAGCGAGTGCAACTCACACATATAGTTTGCCAGACTCGGGTGTTCACAAAATACATTTAATAGCCACTTGAAATGTTAAAATGAAAAAGGGATCAATTTAGGTGTTCAAAAGACCGTTGTGGACAACTTGGAGGGGTTGTTTATGTATTTCGCCTATTATATAACATTGCATATATTGTCTTAAAATTGCTAAGCAGTTTTTTTATCATACTTGGCTTATCCTCAATGCAAACTACTTAAATTAAAATTAAATTCAAATTCGAACATCATATCACTTTGTTAGCAATAGTGATTTTTTAAAAAACAACACTTTGATGACCCAAAAAGTCATCACTTATTTTTAAATTGAATTCTATGTTCCGAGGCCTTAAACCTTGCCTCGATTTACGTGCACAGTCCGGGCACAAAGCCAGAAAACTTAAATGAGAAAATTTATGAAAAATAATAAATTTTGACTATAAAATAAATTAATTTGATTTCAGTCAACGTTTTGGGTAAACAGAACCGGACCTGTGATTCAATGGTCCCGGAGGGCCCGTAACAAAATATGGGACTTGGGCGTATGCCCGTAATTGAATTCTAAGGTCCCAAGCCCAAGAAATGAATTTTTAAAGAAAATTATTTTTTGAAATTGTTTAAAGGAATTTGAAATGAAATTTGATTAGAACATGATAGTATCGGGCCCATATTTTGGTTTCGGCATCCGTTGTAGGTCTTATATATGATTTAAGATGATTCTGTGGAATTTGGTGAAAAACGGATGCCATTTGACATGATTCGAACTTTAAATGGAAAATTTGATCTTTTGAGAAGTTTGAAAGAATTCATGGATTTTGAGGTTTAATTCAACGTTTATGAGGTTATTTTGGCGATTTGATCACATGTATAAGTTTGTATGATGTTATTGAGTTAGTACGTATGTTTGGTTTTGAGCCCCGAGGGCTCGGGTGGCTTTTGGATGTGTTTCAGGGGGGTTTTTGGAACTCAAAAAGTTGCAGATTTTTGGTTGTTCAATGCCCAGGAATTTTACACTTCGTGTTCGCGTGGTCCCTCTCACGAACACGTATGGCAAACATCCCAGGTTCCCAGTTTCTTCTTCACAAACGCGAAGGTTGAGACGCGAATGCGAAGTTGAGAGGGGAGACCCTTCGCGAATGCATTCCTCCACTCGCGAATGCGACCCATTGGACGCGAATGCGAGACTGGAGGAGTTTCTCCTCCGCGAACGTGAGCCATCTTCTGCGAACATGAAGGGTTATCAAGCCTAACCCATCACAATTGCGAGGGGCCTGTCGCGAACGCGATGAAATATTTTTCCCAGTTAATTTAAGTTTAAAAAATAGTAGCATTACAGGATTTTCACAAAAACACATAACTTCTTCATCTAAACACCAAATTGGGCGATTTTTGAAAGAGGATTTCACCACCAAATCATAGGTATGTAATCTTAGACTCGTTTTCTTCAATTTCCATTAACAAACATCATATTTCTAGGCTTAAATCATGTGATTAAGGATAGAAAATTAGGGATTTGGGTAGAGTTAGGGCTTTTTATATATTTATGATTTAGACCTAATTTTGGGATCAAATTCTGGAACAATTTATATATTTGGGCTCATGGGTGAATGGGCTATTTGATTTTGGTCCAAACCTCGTGTTTTGACCAAGTGGGCCTGGGGTCAATTTTTGACTTTTTGGGAAGAATTATTAAAAATCTAAAATTAAGTATTGGGATTGGATTGTTTAGCATTTATTGATGTTGTTAAGTCGATTATGTATCGATACAATTGATTTGGAGTCGAATTTGAAAGGAAAGGCGATATTTGAGGATTGAGTTAGCCGTAGAAGTTCGAGGTAAGTGTTTGGTCTAACCTCAGCTTGAGGTAATAGGAGTCGAGTCCTATTTACTCTGTGATAATTGTTGCATATGACGTATAGGCATGGTTACGAGTATCTATACGTCACAGTCAAGCATGCCCGTGAGTCTTATATTGTTATTTTCATGACTTCATTTTATTATCTATGCTTTAGAGGGGATTTTCATTTGTTGTAAAAAGTTTATGGAAGTAATTTTGATGTTTGAACATCGAGGAGCATTGGCTCAAGTGGTAAAGTAAGTTACGAAGTAAAAGTGGAAAAGATAAAGAATCATTTAATTGTTCCCCTTGCCGGGGTATTGTTGCTTTATTGGTTATCTCCCTTGCCGGGATGTTGATATTATTGATGTTGTTACCTTGCCAGAATTTATTTATTTAATTATTTTCCCTTGCCGGGATTCCTATTATAAGCTTGTTATTTTCCGTCGCCCCATTGGCTGTGTTTGTTGTTTGGGTGAGGAAGAGTGTAAAGCACGAAGTGTGATATCGTGTATGACTGTGAGGAAAGAGTGTAAAGCACGAAGGGTGATGCTGTGCCACACGATGCACCATTTTGTGCCGATTATATTGATCATATGGTGAGGAAATAGGGTAAAAGCACGAAGGGCGATGTCATGCACATTTTTATTATATAATTGCCTTGGTCAGGACGAGAGTAAAAGCACGAAGGGTGATGCCGTGAATTTATTAATTTCTGCTACTTTATTGATATCCGAGTTATGTTGTTGCTTTCTTTACTTGATGTCTTTCTATTCGAAATTTTTATCTCCCCATAGCATGCTCCCCCTCCCATATCGACTGGTTATCTCTGTATTTCTTTTCCATTGTATGCATATATTTGGACTACACAGGTTTGTTTGGTATGTCTGGTCCTAGCCTCGTCCCTACTTCGCCGAGGTTAGGCTAGAGGCACTTACCAGCATATGGGGTCGGTTGTGCTGATACTACACTCTAGACTATGTGCAGATCCTGGAGAAGCTTTTGCGCAGTAGTTGGAGTGCTTCCTTCAGTACACCCGAAGACCCAAGGTAGACCTGCAGGCGTCTGCAGGCTCTAGCATCTCCCTCTATCCCTATTTCCTATTTTGTTTTCATTTATTTCAGAAATAGTGTATTGTTATTTCTTCGGACCTTGTATTTAGTAATCTTAGATAGTATGTGATACCAGGTTTTGGGTGTTTGAGGTTTAAGAGTTGTAATAGATGCAAATTTTAGATATTTAATTGTCATCTTGCGCTTAATTATTTAAAGTTCCGTTGTTTTCATGTTATCGCCTTATATTTGTTAAAAAGAAGAAATTGGATAATAAAGTAAGTAGTTAAGTGTAACGACCAGCTTGATCCCATAGCTCTCGGTACTTTATTCATCTGGGTGCCGCGAAGATTTATTAGGATTTGCGGCAGCATTATTGGTGGCGGAGAATGAAGAAAGATATCGTTGCGTATGTGTCTCGGTGTTTGAATTGTCAGCAGGTTAAGTACGAGCATCAGAGGCCCAGTGGTTCATTTTAGAGGATTGAGCTTCCCGAGTAGAAGTGGGAGCGGATCACTATAGATTTCGTTGTTGGACTTCCGCAGACTCGAAAGAAGTTCGACGCAATATGGGTCATTGTTGATAGGCTAACCAAGTTAGCACATTTCATTCCTGTCGCAGTCTCCTATTTTTCTGAGAGGTGCTGAGATCTATGTCCGGGAGATTGTTTGCCTTCATGTTATGCCCGTGTCTATCATTTTGGACCGAGGTACGCAGTTTACCTCACACTTCTGGAGAGTAGTTCAGCGAGAGTTGGGCACACGCGTTGAGTTGAGCACAACATTTCATCCTCAGACGGACGGGCAGTCCAAGCGGACTATTTAGATTTTGGAGGATATGCTCCGAGCTTGTGTCATTGACTTTGGAGGCTCGTGGGATCAATTTTTGCCTTTAGCGGAGTTTGCCTACAACAACAGTTACCAGTTGAGTATCGAGATGGCTCCTTACAAGGCTGTATATGGTAGGTGGTATCGATATTTGGTTGGATGGTTTGAGCCGGGAGAGGCTCGATTGTTGGGTACGGATCTGGTTCAGGATGCCTTGGACAAGGTCAGGATCATTCAAGATAGGATTCGTACAACTCAATCCAGGAAAAAGAGTTATGCCGACCGCAAGGTTCGAGAGTTGGCTTTCATGGTCGATGAGTAGGTATTGCTTCTAGTGTCGCCTATGAAGGGCGTGATAAGATTTGGGAAGAAGGGCAAGCTTAGCCCTAGGTTCATAGGTCCGTTTGAGATTCTTGATTTAGTGGGAGAGGTGGCTTATAGACTTGCATTACTGCCGAGCTTATCAGCCGTGCATCCAGTATTTCATGTGTCCATGCTTCGGAAGTATCACGGCGATCCATCCCACGTGTTAGATTTCAGCATTGTCCAGTTGGACAAGGACTTGTCTTATGAGGAGGAGCCGGTGGCTATTCTAGACCGGCAGGTTCTTTAGTTGAGATCAAGGAGTTTTCCTTATGTTCGTGTTCAGTAGAGAGGTTAGCCTCCCGAGGCATTGACTTGGGAGTCCGAGTCCGATATGCGGAGCCGTTATCCCCATCTTTTCGCCGGCTCAAGTGCTTCCTTCTTATGTCCGTTCAAGGACGAACGGTTGTTTTAAAGGTGGAGAATGTGATGACCCAAAAGGTCATCACTTGCTTTTAAATTGAATTATGTGTTCTGAGTTCTTAAACCCTCTTTTAACCTGCCTCGATTTGCGTGCGCAGTTCAGGTGCGTAGCCAAAAAATTTAAATGAGAAAATCTATGAAAAATGATAAATTTTGAATATAAAAAAAATTAATTTTACTTCGGTCAATATTTTGGGTGAACGGACCCGAACCATAATTTGACGGTCCCGGAGGGTCCTTAGGAAAATATAGGACTTGGGCATATGCCCGGAATCGAATTCCGAGGTCCCAAGCCCGAGAAATAAATTTTTAAAGAAAATTATTTTCTGAAATTGTTTAAAGGAATTTGAAATGAAATTTGATTAGAACATGATGGTATCGGGCCCGTATTTTAGTTTCGGTGCCCGATACAGGTTTTATATATGATTTATGATGATTCTGTGGAATTTGGTGAAAAACGGATGTCATTTGACGTGATTCGGACTTTAAATGGAAAATTTGATGTTTTAAGAAGTTTGAAAGAATTCATGGATTTTGAGGTTTAATTCGATGTTTATGAGGTTATTTTGGTGATTTGATCGCATAGATAAGTTCGTGTGATGTTATTGAGTTAGTACGTATGTTTGTCTTTGAGCCCAGAGGGCTCGGGTGTGTTTTGGATGTGTTTCAAGGGGTTTTTGGAACTCAAAAAGTTGCAGGTTTTTGATTGTTCAATGCCCAGGGATTTTACCCTTCGCATTTACATGGTCCCTCTCGTGAACGCGTATGGCAAACATCCTAGGTGTCCAGTTTCTTCTTCGTGAACGCGAAGGCTAAGACGCGAACATGAAGCTGAAGGGGGAGACCCTTCGCGAATGCGTCCCTCCACTCGCGAACGCATAAGGTCCTGGGCAGGGGGTGGGGCATTTTACCTACGCGAATGTGATCTATTGGATGTGAATGCGAGGTTCGAGGAGTTTCTTCTCCGCGAACGCGAAGGCTTATCAAGTCTAACCCATTGCGAACGCGAGGGGTCTGTCGCGAACGCGATGAAAAAATTTACCCAGTTATTTTAAGTTTCAAAAATAGTAGCATTAGGGATTTTTCACAAAAACACATAACTTCTTCATCTAAACACCAAATTGGGCGATTTTTGAAAGAGAATTTCTCCACCAATTCATATGTATGTAATATTAGACTTGTTTTCTTCAATTTCCATTAACAAGCGTCAGATTTCTAGGCTTAAATCATGTGATTAAGGGTAGAAAATTAGGGATTTGGGTAGAGTTAGGGATTTTTATATATTTATGATTTAGACCTCATTTTGGGGTCAAATTCTGGAACAAATTATATATTTGGGCTTGTGGGTGAACGGGTGATTTGATTTTGGTCCATATCTCATGTTTTTACCAAGTGGGCCCGGGGTCAATTTTTGATTTTTTGAGAAGAATGATTAAAAAGCTAAAATTAAGTAGTGGGATTGGATTGTTCACCATTTATTGATGTTATTAAGTCGATTATGTATAGATACAATTGATTTGGAGCCAAATTCGAAAGGAAAGGCGGTATTTGAGGATTGAGTTGGTCGTGGAAGTTCGAGGTAAGTGTTTGGTCTAACCTTAGTTTGAGGGATTAGGAGTCGAGTCCTATTTACTATATAATAATTGTTGCGTACGATGTATAGGCATGGTGACGAGTATCTATACGTCAGAGTCAATCATGCCCGTGAGTCTTACATTGTGATTTTCATGACTTCATTGTATTATTTATGCTTTAGAGGGGACTTTCATTTTTTGTGAAAAGTTTGTGAAAGTAATTGTGATCTTTGAACAACAAGGAGAATTGGCTCAAGAGGTAAAGTGAGTTACGAAGTAAAAGTGGAAAAGAGAAAGAATCATTTAATTGTTCCCCTTGCCGAGGTATTGTTGCTTTATTGGTTATCTCCCTTGCCGGGATGTTGATATTATTGATGTTGTTCCCTTACCGGAATTTATTTGTTTAATTGTTGTTCTCTTGCAGGGATTCCTATTATAAGCTTGTTATTTTCCCTTGCCCCATTAGTTGTGTTTGTTGTTTGGGTGAGGAAGAGTATAAAATACGAAGGGTGATGTTGTGCCGCATGATGCACCATTCCGTGTCGATTATATTGATCATATGGTGAGGAAATAGGGTAAAAGCACGAAGGGTGATGTCATGCACATACTTATCATATAATTGCCTTGGTGAGGACGAGAGTAAAAGCACGAAGGGTGATGCCGTGCATTCATTGATTTTTGCTTCTTTATTGATATCTGAGTTATGTTGTTGCTTTTGTTACTTGATGTCTTTCTATTCGAAATTGTTATCTCCCCCACAGCATGCTCCCCTCTTATATCAACTGGTTATCTCTGTATTTTTTTTCCGCTTTATACATATATTTAGACTGCACAGGTTTATTTGGTATGTCTGGTCCTAGCCTTGTCAGTACTTCGTCGAGGTTAGGCTAGGTACTTACCAGCACATAGGGTCGGTTGTGCTGATACTACACTCTGCACTATGTGCAGATCCCGGAGCAGCTTTTGGACAGTAGCTGGAGTGCTTCCTTCAGTCCACCCAGAGGCCCAAGGTAGACCTGCAGGCTTCTGCAGGACATAGCGTCTCCCTTTATCCCTATTTCCTGTTTCATTTTCTTTTATTTCAGAAACGGTGTACTGTTATTTCTTTTGACCTTGTATGTAGTAATCTTAGATAGTCAGTGACACCAGGTTTTGGGTGTTTGAGGTTTATGAGTTGTAATAGATGCATATTTCAGATATTTAATTGTCATCCTCCGCTTAATTATTTAAAGTTTCGATGTTTCATATTATCTCCTTATATTTGTTAGAAAGAAGAAATTGGATAATAAAGTAAGTAGTTAAGTGTAACGACCCGCCTGGTCGTTTTGCCTTTTAGAACTAATGATAGCATCCTAGGAAGCTCAACTCTATCCAAGGACAAGGATGAAGCGTTGGAATCTCAAAGATGGCATTTAACAAGATGTCAAGCTAAAGAATTTCAAAACAAGGTCATTAGACTTCAAGAGCAAATAAAACAGCTTTTAATTATCGAGAAAGAGCTCAAGACCGAAGGAGAAGAATTGTCTAAGTCTTACAATTATTTGGTGGCTGAAATTGAAGTCCAAGAAGAGGAAGATTGGGTCACCCAAATCAGTCCTTGAAGTCCATCAAATGGGCTCAAAATGAGCTTAAAAGAGGTCCAAAAGGGGGTGTTACAAAAGGAGCCCAATTGGAGTTCAAACCAATGGGCCAAACTAGTTGTTTTAAGGCTCAAATCTGCCCCAAAGGGTCTTCGCTGCCCCCCTTACTAATTGTAATGATTTTGTATGCCATAATAACCACCCTACCTAATAATAGTGATTATGTTTGCCATAACAACCACCCCACCTAGTTTTAAAAGGACTTTTTTATGCCTTTGTACTCCTATAAATAGGGAGTTCTTCTCATTCATAAGACACAGCATTATTGATTAAGTATATCATGCTTTGAGAGTTCTTTTTGAATCTTTGTTACTTGTAATTTGAGATTTATCTTTCAACCTTTACTAGTTCATAGTTCAATGTAGTAAGATTACTTCTGTTTTATGATATCTTTGATTCCTTTGTGGTATTCTTAGAAGGCGATTAATACTAGTTATTAATTGTTGTCTCAAGTTACTCGTAAAGCGGTCAAGATTCGAATCTATTGTTTTGATTTATTTTTTAAGTAAAGGCGTTTGATTTCTTCCACAAATCAAGACGTTGTTACTTTGATCTTGTCAAGGCTATAGAACTTGCATTCTTGGAATTCTTTCCTTGAATCTTTCCCATAAGGTATTTTCATCTCTTTAATTCTAGTTGTTCAATTCCTTGTTGTTATTGCTTCCGCATTTACTTCTCAAATTCTTACACTAGTTTGGATTCTCGACCTAGTAGTTATGAAGTGGTATCAGAGCGGTTCTATCAAGATTTTGTTCTTGATAATTCTTGGGATATCTTGAATACTAAGAGCAAAGAAAAAAATTAAAAAAAACGAAAATCAATTTAAAACAAAAAAGTACAATTGCTTGTTCTCCAGGATATTTCTTTTGTGTCTAAGTTGTTTCCAAAAATTAACAAAGGAAACAAGAAGAGGGGATCCTAGATTTTCTTACTCTTTCTAATCTACATATATATCCTTTCTTTTTGTTCGTGTTTTGTTTCAACCGAGCCTAAAAGCTCTAGGATTTGGTTCTTTTTTTTAATATTCCAAAAAAAAAATCTAATTTTTACTACTAAGAACTTCATACAAGTTGGGTTTAACTGTAAATCTACAAAGTATTTTGTTCAAAGGTTATTTGGAGAGAAAAAAAAGAGGCAAGGTGTGTGTGAGAACAATTGAGGAAAACGCCAAATTGGAGAGATACATATTTTCTTTAATCTACGACAAGATGTCTCAAACAGGTAGCTACAATGGAAGGAGGAAAGCTATGGCTCAACAACTTGAAAAGTCGAACTTACAGTATATCGAATAGAAGGAAGACAATGGTAAAGTTATTTTTCAAACAAGAGCTAAAGTGATGTCTGATGTCTTAAGTTATACCCTTAGAATTGACAAAGCATTTGGCTATAACTTAATTAGCACTTATATGGCTGAGAAATTGAACTTGCCTTGTGTTGAACATATTGAACCCAACATGTTGAAAGGAGTAAAGGTAGATAAAAGAGTGTTATTGTCATTCTCTATTGGAAGGTATGAGGATGTGATTTCGTGTGATGTCATTCCTATGAAAATCTTGTTGGGAAGGCCATGGTATATCTATAGAAGTGCTTCATATAGTATCCTAAAAAATAGATACTCTTTTGAGGTTAATGGGAAGAAACGCATTCTTGGTCCTTTGACTCCCTCACAAATTTGTGAAGATGAAAATATTGTTAAAGAGAATATGGAAAAATACGAGAGAGAAAAGAATGAGAGTCGTAAGGGAGTGCATGTTGACATTCCAAGAGAGGAAAAAGGAGAGGTTGTCTTGAGTGAAAAGAGTGGGATGTCAAGCAAAAAAAAGAGTGATCTTGAGAAAAGAGAAGGCAATGAGATAAACATAGTCTATGAGGTAGAGAGAGAAAATAAGAGGGATTGAGTGAAGGAAACGAACTCTTTAGTGAGAGAAAAAAGGCTAAGGGCAAGGAAAACATTAGTCTTGTGATAAAAGCCAAAGAAAGTAGCAAGAAAAAAGTTTCTTTAATTCCTAACCTATTAACTCTTTATTGTTTTAGTTCTTGTGATTCTGTGCAACCACGTGTTGAAATACCTTTTGAAAGTAGTGGTGAGGCGCAAGATATGGTGGCAAAAGATATTGGATTCCAACATGAATTAGGCATTATCAATTCTTGTTGGATCGTGGAAGATAAAAGCTTGGTTAAATTCTTTGTTATTGAACCTTTTAACTATTTTGATTCTTATTTACAGGGTTACGACACGGAGTTTCCTAAAAGCATTACTAAGTTGGAGCCATTGCATAAAGGAATACAAGGTGATGATGTTCTATTGGTAAATAACTCCAAGTATGGTATGTATAATTGGTTTATTTGCATTCTTGGTCATTCTAGAACACCTAAGGTATTTTTAGAGGTAATGAATTATACTCTTATTTCTTATGTTGGTGACTTTATATTTTTTGTGGATGATGATATTTTGATGCACATCAAGTCATTAACTGTAATATCTAAGTTAAAGTGCAAGATTAATTTACTTCCTTTTGAAATTATGTATGACATATCTGATTACGTAATCCAACTTTATGAAAAGAGGCATGAAATTTATGAGAAAAGGCTTGCGAATGAGTTAAATATTTATTCTTCTCTTATTCAAGTGGCTAATGAGTTTTCATGTGATAAATTGCTAGAATGTGATTTTTGTGGTATGATGGGGAGTCATTCTTCAAGTCATGTTTATTGTGAACTTGTAAAAGTATTTGCTATTAGTAAAGAGGATATGCATGATGGTTGTAACATTTGTGATCAAGTACTATTTCAAGTAGAGGAATCCATGAGATTTGTAATTGTAGATAGTTGCCTATACCATGAAAGTATTTTTTTTGATACATGTGGTAGGGATACTTACATTAAATGGATGTGTGGTCAATCTTTTGTAATTTCTTTGTCATGTATACTTATGGACGACCTTACCGACAAGATCGAATTGCAAGTTCCATTGCATGGTGCATCTAAGATAGGTTCTTATTGTATTAATTTAGGTAGGCATAAATTTTATTGGGATGATGATGTCCATATGTTTTATAAGGGAGTATTTACACCTTTTAGGATTGATTGGGTTAAATGGGCACATGGTCACTATCTTATTTTATTCCTACTATTTTTTCAGATTAGTAGATACCTTTACTAGTGCGTGTTTTCTTTTTCTTGCAAGGTCAAAATTCGATGACGAATTTTCTTCAAGAAGAGGGGAATGATAGAATCCTAGGAAGCTCAACTCTATCCAAGGACAAGGATGAAACGTTGGAATCTCAAAGATAGCCTTTAACAAGATGTCAAGCTAAAGAATTTCAAAACAAGGTCATTAGACTTCAAGAGCAAATAAAGCATCTTTTAATTATCGAGAAAGAGCTCAAGACCGAAGGAGACGAATTGTCTAAGTCTTACAATTATTTGGTGGCTGAAATTGAAGTCCAAGAAAAGGAAGATTGGGTCACCCAAATCAGTCCTTGAAGTCCATTAAATGGGCTCAAAATGAGCTTAAAATAGGTCCAAAAGGGGGTGTTACAAAAGGAGCCCAATTGGAGTCCAAACCAATGGGCCAAACTAGTTGTTTTAAGGCTCAAATCTACCCCAAAGGGTCTTGGCCGCCACCCTTACTAATTGTAATAATTTTGTATGCCATAATAACCACCCTACCTAATAGTAGTGATTATGTTTGCCATAACAACCACCCCACCTAGTTTTAAAAGGATTTTTTTATGCCTTTGTACTCCTATAAATAGGGAGTTTTTCTCATTTATAAGACACAACATTATTGATTAAGTATATCATGCTTTGAGAGTTCTTTTTGAACCTTTGTTACTTGTGATTTGAGATTTATCTTTCAACCTTTACTAGTTCATAGTTCAAGGTAGTAAGATTACTTCTGTTTTATGATATCTTTGATTCCTTTGTGGTATTCTTAGAAGGCTATTAATACTAGTTATTAATTGTTGTCTCAAGTTACTCGTAAAGCGGTCAAGATCCGAATCTATTATTTTGATTTGCTTTTTAAGTAAAGGAGTTTGATTTCTTCCATAAATCAAGACGTTGTTACTTTGATCTTGTCAAGGCTATAGAACTTGCGTTCTTGGAAGTTCTTGGAATTCTTTCCTTGAATCTTTTCCATATCCTTTATTTTCATCTCTTTAATTCTAGTTTTTCAATTCCTTGCTGTTATTGCTTCCGCATTTACTTCTCAAATTCTTACTCTAGTTTGGATTCCCGACCTAGTTGTTATTACCCATTCCCTTAAATAAAACTCACCGTACTTGCTTTAGCTAATTTACGATTTGAAGGGACGGTTGGTTCGGGATTTGAAAGAGTTTTGGGTGAAATATGCCCATTTGATTCTTTAGGATTTTCTTAAAAGACTAAGTTTGACTCTGGTCAACATTTTGAGCAAACGGATGGAGATATTCTTTTGTATATTCTACTAGATGCCTGTTACTTGTGACATCATGTCTTGGCACACACTTGAGTAGACATTTATTTTTGGGTTGTATTATCACTTCGATACATTATTGATCATTTGTGATCTCGCTTTAAACCTGAGAAATTGTGGGCTTAATTTTGGTAAAAGTAAAAAGTGAAAACCTAACTATACTTCCGCGTCGGCTTTCCCGACAATGGTATCGGGCGCCATCATGACCTGTCATGGAAATGGGTCGTGACAACATGGTATTAGAGCACTAGGTTCACGTTGGTCTCACAAGTTATGGGCAAACCTAATAGATTCTTGTAGATCGGTACGGAGACGTTTGTATTTATCTTCAAGAGGCTATAGGGTGTTAGGAAAGACTACTCTTTATTCATCTCCTATCGTGCAGTGATTGGTATTCTAAATTTCCCTCTTCTATTCTCTTACATATGGTGAGGACACGCACGGTTGATGTTCCAGACCCGGGCGGAGTTGCTCCCCTCATTGCTAGAGGCCAAGGCATAGGCTGGGGGAGGGCACCGACCCGTGGTAGGGGACGAAGGCATCCCAGAGCTATTCATGTACCACCACCAGCAAATCCCACAGGAGATCCTATCATCGAGGAGCAGGGCGAGGTGCTCGCAGCTGAGACGATCCCCGACGGACTTTATGACAGCACCAGGATTTCAAGAGGTCATGGGCCGTATGTTGCGGTTCATGGATATTATGACTCAGGATGGTTTATTTCCAGCAGATCCTGCTACCTCACAAGCGAGAGGGGGAGCACAGACCCCTACTGCTCAGGCTCCTGGTCATGCTGCTGCAGTGTATCAGACTCCGGATACACTACCCGCAGATGTGGCCCAGCCAGTTGTCGCAGTGGTGCCCCAACCCAGACCAGCTACAGATGGTGACCCGCAAAAGCTATTGGACTGATAGACTAGACTTCACACTTTGGTCTTCGGGGGTGAGCGTCATGAGGATGCTCAGGACTTCATAGATAGGTGCAGAGGGTAGGTCCCATAGGTGGTGGCAGTCCTATGTTCTTGGTAGGCCGACAGGTTCACCTCCCACCACTTGGGGCCAGTTCGCACAGATATATATCTTGAATATGTATATTCCGCCTTCTGAGAGAGAAGAGTTGCGGTATCAGTTTGAGCATATTGAGCAGAGTTAGATGTCTGTGACCGATTATGAGGTGAGGTTTTCTGAGTTATCTTGCCATGCACTCATGATACTTCCCACATATGCGGAGAGAGTGCAGAGATTTGTTGCGGGGTTGCACCCCAGTATTCGATCAGGTATGGACTGAGATGTAAAGATGGGTACAAAGTATCAGCTAGTGGTTGAGATTGCTCACAGGATTGAGGGATATCGTCAGAGGGGTAGAGAGCAGATGCAGCAGGACAAGATGGCTAGATATTCTGGAGAGTTCAGAGGTGTCCTGGCTAGGGGTCAAGGCCAGTTTGGGAGACCCCCATACTCAGCACCACTACCTGCTCGACGTGCTCCGGCGCACCCCTATTTCAGCACCATGCAGAGAGTTCTTATCGCCCGCCTGCTATTCAGGGTTCCTCCAGTGGGTATTCAGGTCCCTAGGATTCTTTTGGTTCCTATTTCAGTGCTATGACAGAGAGTTCATACCGCCCACTGACTATCCAGGCTTCTTCCAGTGGATCTACGGGCTTCCAGATTCAGTCATCAGGGCAGCAGGTCACCGCACCGCGTAGTTTTTTTGAGTGTAGAGACCCTGGTCACATGAGGAGATACTGCCCAGGCTTCGAGGCAAGGCAGTGCAGTAGAGTCAGCAGCCCATGATTTCAGCACCAGCTGCCCAACCACCTAGAGGTGGAGGGCAGGTTGGTAGGGGTCGTCCTAGAGGTGTAAGTCACATAGGGAGAGGTCAGACAGCCGTTGCTCAGTCAGGCGGGGGCCAGCCTGCCGGCGCCCCAGCTAGATTCTATGCTCTTCCACCTAGGCCAGATACATTGGCCTCAGATGCCGTCATCACAGGTATTATTCCCATCGGTGGTAGAGATGCTTTAGTATTATTTGATCTAGGGTCTACTTATTTATATGTGTCATCTCTGTTTGGTCGTTTCATGGTTATTTATCCTGAGCCTCCGGGCACTCCTATTCATGTATCCACTCCTGTGGGTGATTCCATCATTGTGGATCGGGTCTACCGGTCCTGTGCGGTCACGTTCTATGATTTTGAGACTAGAGCAGACCTCATATTGCTTGATATGATCGATTTTGAGGTCATCCTTGGCATGGACTAGTTATCTCCATATCACGTCGTCCTAGATTACCATGCCAAGACTGTTATACTAGTGATGCCAGGGTTGCCGACATTGGAGTGGAAGGACTCCACAGTTGATACGCCTAGTCGGGTTATTTCTTTCCTAAAGGCTCGGCATATGGTCGAGAAGGGGTGTTTGGCTTATCTAGCTTATGTTCGGGATACCACAGAGACTTCGACGATTGATTCAGTTCCAATAGTTCGAGAGTTCGCCGATGTGTTTTCCTCTTATCTTCCTGGCATGCCACCGGATCGTGATATTGATTTTTGCATTGACTTGGCTCCAAGCACCCAGCCTATATCTATTCCATCGTACCGTATGGCTCCTAAAGAGTTGAAGGAGTTGAAGGAGCAGCTTGAGGAGTTGTTGGCGAAGGGGTTTGTTAGGCCCAGTGTGTCACCTTGGGGTGCACCAGTGTTATTTGTGAAGAAGAAGGATGGGACTATACGGATGTGCATTGATTACCACCAGTTGAACAAAGTCACCATCAAGAACAAATATTTGTTACCTCGTATCGATGATTTATTCGACCAGCTGTAGGGTACTAGGGTGTTCTCTAAGATAGACTGGAGGTCAAGGTATCATCAGCTGAGGATTCAGGACTCGGATGTTCCGAAGACTGCATTCCAGACTAGATATGGCCATTATGAGTTTTTGGTGATATCTTTTGGCTTGACTAATGCCCCAATGGCGTTCATGGATTTGATGAATAGGGTGTTCAGGCCTTATATTGATTCATTTGTTATTGTCTTCATTGATGAAATCTTGATATATTCTCGCAGCCTAGGAGAGTATGAGCAGCATTTCAGAGTGGTGCTTCAGAACTTGCAGGAACAGAAGCTATATGCTAAGTTTTCCAAGTGCGAGTTTTGGCTAGAGTTAATGGCATACTTGGGGCATGTTGTGTCAGGAGAGGGTATTAAGGTGGATCCCAAGAATATTGAGGCAGTTCAAAGTTGTCTACGTCCTACTTCAGTGATCGAGATCAAGAGTTTCCTGGGGCTAGCAGGTTATTATCGGCGATTCGTGCAGGGCTTTTCATCTACTGCATCACCTTTTACTAGATTGACCTAGAAGGGTGCCCCTTTCCGTTGGTCCGATGATAGTGAGGAGAGCTTTCAGAAGCTCAAGACAGCTTTGACTACAGCATCAGTTCTTGTATTGCCTTCTGGCTCGGGGATGTATACGGTGTATTGCGACGCTTCACGCATTGGTTTGGGATATGTATTGATGTAGGAGGGGCGAGTTATTTCATGCGCTTCATGTCAACTGAATATTCATGAGAAAAACTACCTTGTGCATGATCTAGAGTTGGCCACGATTGTTCATTCCCTTAATATATAGAGGCATTATCTGTATGGGGTGTCATGTGAGGTTTACACTGGTCATTGTAGCTTGCAGCATTTATTCAAGTAGAGGGATCTTAATTTGAGGCAGCGCAGGTGGCTTGAGTTATTAAAAGATTATAACATCACCCATTTTTTATCATCCGGGCCAGGCGAATGTGGTTGCGGATGCCTTGAGCAGAAAGACAGAGAATATAGGTAGCTTGCCATTCATTCCAGCGGCGGAGAAACCACTAGCTTCGGACATTCAGTCCTTGGCTAACAGGCTTGTGAGGTTGGACATTTTAGATCCCAGCCGAGTTCTTGCGTGTGTAGTCGCTCAGTCTTTATTATTGGGGAAGATCAAGGCTCGGTAGTTCGATGATCCACATTTGGTAGTTCTTAGGGAGATAGTGCTTCAAGGAGATTGCTATTGGCGAGGATGGTGTTTTACGGCTCCAGGTTTGTCTATGTGTTCCTAATGTTAATGGTCTGAGGGAGAGGATTCTAGAGGAGGCTCACAGTTCTTGGTATTCTATTCATCCGAGTGCTACGAAGATTTATCATGACTTGAGGCAGCATTATTGGTGGCGGAGAATGAAGAAAGACATAGTGGAGTATGTGGCCAAGTGTTTGAATTGCCAGCAGGTCAAGTATGAACACCACAAGCCGGGTAGCCTACTTCAGCGGATGCCTATCCTGGAGTGGAAGTGGGAGTGTATCACCATGTATTTTGTAGTTCGGTTGCCGTGGACTTTGCAGAAGTTTGATTCAGTATGGGTCATCGTTGATAGGTTGACCAAGTCGGCACACTTCATTCCAGTGGCGACTACTTATACAGCGGAGAGGTATGCCAGATTTACATTCGGGAGATAGTCCGGTTGCACGGTGTGCCCATTTCCATCATATCAGATAGAGGCCCTCAGTTCACTTCCCATTTCTGGAGAGCCGTTCAGAGTGAGTTGGGGACCCGTGTAGAGCTTAGCACATCATTCCATCCTCAGACCGACGGGCAGTCGGAGCGGTTAGTTTAGGTTTTAGAGGATATGCTTAGAGAATGTGTGATTGACTTTGGAGGGCAGTGGGATCATTTCTTACCATTGGCGGAGTTTGCATATAACAACAGCTTTCAGTCCAGCATTGAGATGGCTCCATATGAGGCTCTACATGGTCATCATTGTCGTTCTCCTATCGGATGGTTCGAGCCTGGTAAGGCTAAGTTGTATGGTATAGACTTGGTACAGGATGCCTTGGATAGGGTGAAGTTGATTCAGGAGAGGCTTCGCACAGCTCAGTACAGACAGAAGAGTTACGTGGATCAGAAGGCGCGTGATGTATCATTTATGGTTGGCGAGAAGGTTCTCTTGAACGTCTCGCCCATAAAGGGCATTATGAGGTTCTAGAAGAAGGGAAAGTTGAGCAAAAGGTTTATTGGCCCTTTTGAGGTGTTGAGGATAGTTGGAGAGGTTGTCTATGAGCTTGCGTTACCCCCCAGCTTATTGGGAGTTCATCCGATTTTTTATGTGTCGATGCTTCGAAAGTATCATGCCGACTTTTCCTATGTGTTAGACTTTAGTACTATTCAGCTGGATGAGAGCTTGGGTTATAAGGAGGAGCCAGTCGTCATTATTGATAGATAGGATCGCCAGTTGAGATCCAAGAGGATTTCTGCGGTAAAGGTCCAATGGAGGGCCCAACCAGTCGAAGAGGTGACCTGGGAGTCCGAGGAGGACATGCGGAGCAGATATCCCTATTTATTCAGCAGCTCGGGAACTTTTCTATTTCCGTTCGAGGATGAACGTTTATTTAAGAGGTGGAGAATATAATGACTCACCTGGTCGTTTTTCATTTTAGAACCCCGTTCGCTTAAATAAAATGCCTTGTGCTTGCTTTAGCTAATTTACGACTTGGGGGACAGTTGGTTCGGGATTTGGAAGAGTTTTGGGTGAAATATGCCCATTTGATTCTTTAGGATTTTCTTAAAAGACTAAGTTTGACTTTGGTCAATATTTTGAGCAAACGGACCCGGATTCGTGATTTGACGGTCCCGGAGGGTCTGTAGGAAAATATAGGACCCGGGCGTATGCCCGGAATCGAATTCCGAGGTCCTTAGCCCGAGTAATGAATTTTTATTTGAAATTGTTAATCTGAAATATTAAGGATTTAAAAAAACTAAGTAATGATCGATCACGTTAGAAGCGGGCCCGTATGTTTGTTCCGGAGCCCGGTACAGGTCCAATATAATATTATAGACTTGCCTGTGAAATTTGGTGAGAAACGAGACTGAGTTGATGTGATTCGGACGTCTGGTTTTAAAGATAGGAATTTGGATGTTCTTAAGGATTTCATGCGTTTAGGTG
This sequence comes from Nicotiana glauca, assembly GCA_026770625.1. Classification (NCBI taxonomy): domain Eukaryota; kingdom Viridiplantae; phylum Streptophyta; class Magnoliopsida; order Solanales; family Solanaceae; genus Nicotiana; species Nicotiana glauca. The sequence goes on from MU707024.1 coordinate 73,662, forward strand.
TTGAAACCGTGGGTTTAGGTGTTATTTCGGTAATTTGATCGCTCGAAGTTGGTAAAATATTTTTAGACTTGTGTGAGCATTCAAAGTGGGGCCCTGAGGGCTCATGTGAGTTTCGGGCATGGGTTTGGAATGGAACAACACACTAGTTTTCTAGTGTTTTTGTTGCTGTTGCAGGTTTCGTAATTGCGAGACCTGGATCGCAATTGCGATCTCGCAATTGTGAGGATAACATCGCATTTGCGATGAGGCCGGCTGGGGGGCAGTGGTCGCATTTGCGACCCTCCATCGCATTTGCAATCAAGGCAGAGGGAGGCCCAGTTTGCATTTGCGAACATATTGTCACAATTGCGACTTCGCATTTGCGAGCCTGATATCGCAAATACGACATCAGAGAGCTGGACCCAGCTTTTATAACGGGACTTAGGCCATTTATTTCATTTTGTCTCTACACTTAAGCGATTTGGGAGCTTTCAAAGAGGGAATTTTAATATAGCATTGTGAGGTAAGTTATTTCTACTTAATGTAAGTTTAATACTCGAGTTTTGGGTAGATTAACACCTAAAGATTTGGAGAAAATCAAAGGGTTAGAGCTAAACCTAGGGTTTTGCTAAAAGTTAGATTTAACCACGAAAATTATTATGGAATTAACTAGAAATTGTATATTATTAATCCTTAGGTTGTAGAGAGCAACTTCCTTCGAAAATTTTTGGAATTCGGGCACATGGGTCCGGTGTCGTATTTTAGAAAACTTGTGTTAATGGTTGGAAAATTACTTAAATAGCTAGAATTCGATCTTATGATTCTATATTAACTAGTTCTTACTTCGTTCAACTAGTTTGGGATCGTTCGGCTCCGAATTGAGGGCTTGGACTTGTTTTGGCTTTAGGAAGTGCACTTTGGAGCAAGGTGAGTCTCCTTTCTAACCTTGTAAGAGGAAATTGTCCCCATATGTGTAATAATTGAGTAATTGCTATTAAATGCGGGGGCTATGTATGCACTAGGTGATGAGAGTCCGCGCGTAGCTACTATAATATTAATTATCCGGGTAGTCTAGGACCCACATCATGCCTTATCTGTGAAAATCTCTATATTTTACTTGCTAATTTGATCATTTAGGATATGCTAGAGACTTGAAACGGAATAAAAGTGAATATGTATACTTGTTGAACCCTTGTATGAAATTAATTGAATATAATTGCGACTTCATGTGTGTTCTTGATATTTTTTTGATATTTGTAGATCGGGCCGATCGCCTCGATATAAATAGATGCATCTATGGTTCGCGTCGTTCGACTTCGGCAGTGCACAATTTATTTTCTGTTGGATCGGGCCGTCGACCTCGGCATAATGTGCACATGATATCTATGTAAAAATTTACACTTGAATTGTTTTAGCTGACATTTCGAAATGTAAATAGTTAACTGGAATATTGTGAAGAACATGATTTTTCGTCTTGTTGTAAACTGTTGATTATTAGTAATCCACATGCTTAGCATAGCACTTTATTATATTGTTGACCCTAGTAGGTACCAAGTCGACCTCTCGCCTCTACTTCTTCGATATTAGACGGGATACTTACTGGGTACATATTATTTATGTACTCTTACTACGCTTCTGTACTTAATTGTACAGGATCTGAGGTAGGTACATCTAGTTAGCAGTCTGGTACGCGCCCCTAATTTCATAGGCCGAGACTTTCTACTGTGAGCTACTCCCTTCCTATGCCGTTCAACAGTCGGATGGAGTCTTTTCTTACTTTTTCTGTCTTTTCTATCTCAGACAGTAGGATAGAGATATTCTTTTATATATTCTACTAGATGCCTGTTACTTGTGACACCAGGTCTTGGCACATACTTGAGTAGACATTTATTTTTGAGTTGTATTATCACTTCGATACATTATTGATCATTTTTTATCTCGCTTTAAACCTGAGAAATTGTGGGCTTTAATTTTGGTAAAAGAAAAAGTGAAATCTTCTATACTTTCGCATCGTCTTGCCCGACAATGGTGCCGGACGCCATCATGACCTGCTATGAAAATGGATCGTGACATTAAGGATTGGCTTGCCTAGCTCTCATTAGTAGGCGCCATCACGACTCCCGAGGGTGGAAAATCCAAGTCGCGACAGATACACAATGTAAATAAAAAAAAAATATTCTAAGATATCCTTATCTTATAATCTATGTATTTGAGTTGAAAAAAATATTTAAAATCGATGAGATCATCTTTCAAATTTTTTGCACTCAACAAAGATGAAACAGAAGAAGAAATTCGTTGTCCTCTCTTATTTCTGATTTTTAGATTTTTCATACATTTTGTCTATATTTATTTTCTTTTATCTTATTTTTTTAATATATTTTTCTTTCATTTGTTACACAAAATTAAGTTATTTCGTAATAAAATGACGAGTTTTTATAGAAATTGTCTACGTAAGAACTCTATTTATATTTTTAATCTTTGGTTGAAATTTTGTCATATTTTTCTTTTGGCTTTATCTTATCAACCTAAACAGGAGCTCACCCGACCACTTAAACTAAAAATTGAGGATGTGTAATTTATTTATAATTCATATGTAACATGTGTATAATCATGTGTAATAGGTATATCATCTATGTATATTAGCTATAAAAAGAAAATAATAAATCTGGCCGGATATTTATGTAATAATCCATAAGATTTTGGTTTCTTGATTTTATCCATGATATGACTTCTATTATAATTATTTAAAATCCATAAGATTTTGGTTTCTTGATTTTATCCATGATATGACTTCTATTATAATTATTTTAAAAACTCTCTACTAAAATTTAAAAATATCTTATCTTTTATTTTTAAAATTACATTATAATTTAAAAAATAATCCTATTTCGACATAATTTGTTTACATTTAAAAATAACTATTTCACGTCATACCAATTTTTTTTAAATATACTTTTCGTTACACTTGAAAATCGCTATAGAAACTTTCAATTAGAAACCAATATTCCTCCTTTTGAATTCGAGAAAAAAATCTTTCACATAATCTAATGATTCAAAATTAATATTTTTCAATGAAAAAAATACTACACCCTTGCAATGTTGGTTTGACTGCAGCTAAATGAAGAGGTTTTGGCTTATATCCTTCAATTCCTAGAAGGTGTAAATAGAAATTAATCAATTATATAGTCAAAGTTTTGTTATTTGTTTGATGTCCATTTATATAAATTGACTCTTCAAACAAATATTTTTCAAAAAGAAAAAAAAAACAACTTGTGTTGAATATTGATTGATTTTTGTAATGTTTCCTTCTCCAGCATGTAAGTTTACTTCATTATATATGCAAATAAATTTTTATTAACTTTTAAATTTTTTTTTATAAACATAGACGTGTACCTTATATATTATATTTATTTTAAAAAAATTTACTTTATTCAAATCTAGCTATAGTGTTTTAAAGAATTATAATTCAAGGATTTTAAATGTAAAAGAGTTTATAGTTATATAGAGTTTTTTTTTTTTTTTGACAGAGGCGAAGTAGTATTTACATAATTTGAATTAAGAAAATAGAAGTTCTGAATATAATTGCATATAATCATTAAATATGATAACATGGTAATAAAAGATATTTTTTTATTTTAATTCAAATTTAAACTTTATATATATATATATATATATATATAAAATTTCAAAATTATCCTTTAATATATATATATATTTGACTAACATAGTCAAATATAGAATAAAGTTACCATATACTATTAATATCTATTAATTTGTCACTTGGTTTAACTATATAATCAATTGTATATGGCAACTGTTAGTCAAATATATATATATATATATATACTTATTATTTTTGAGGACTTAATTATTTAGGGGCCTAAGCAAGGGCTTCGCTTGCCTTCCTCCTGGAGCCGCGCTTGAGTCACACGCTCACAGCTGTAAAATTAGTTTCCAAAAGTGGAATAAGAATGTGTCTTTATATATTACCTAAACCCACCTTCGACTCCTCAAACTTAAGATACGCTATTTCTTATTCTTGTTTGTTCATTCGCATTCTAAAAAGTGTTTTCTGCCATTTTTCTTCAGTCTTCAACAAAGAAGGGAATCCATGGAGAAGAATGGTCAATTTCGTCCCTGTGATACTGAATTGATAATGCAATTGCTGAAGTTTTTGGCTGGAAAATGCTTGCCAACTGAAGGATTAATTGGCTTTGCAGATGTTTACAGCAAAGAGCCATGGCAATTAATTGGAGATACCAAGAAAACCCATTACTTCCTCACTCAATTGAAGAAGAAGAAGCCCACTGATGCCAGATTCAACAGAACTACCTGTAATGGGACTTGGACACAGCAGAATAAAGGCAAGGAGATTCTTGATGAGGATGGCAGTCTCATTATTGGGTATAAAAGAAGCTTGAGTTACAAGAACAAGAAAGACTCTTCTTTGAATGGCCGTTGGTTGATGATGGAGTATTTTTTGGCTGACTCTCTTCTTCAGCAGTTGAAATCTAAGGAAGCAAAAGAATTTGTAATCTGTGCAATTAAGAAGAACCACAGATCAGAAATCCGAGGAAACAGTATTGCTACCGTTGTAGAATATAAAAGGTTCATTGACCGTGTCTTGCAAGAACCCTCACAACAGAGTACTATGATTTTCTCTAAGAACAATCCTATGATGTTGGAGAGTACCTCGTCTGATGCTTTTTCTGTGGAACAATTAGAACCAAAGGATGGAATGTTGGTTCAAACTGATTCTGATGGATTCTTTGGAATGCTGAACATGGAAAATCAAGAATGCTATTTTCAGGAAGGTGATGAGGTTGAAGTTGATTGGGATTCTCTATTGGATTTTGGGGGTCATGGTTTAGTGCAAAGTGACTTGCTTTACTAATTCTGGAAAATTGAAGCTTGGTAAATATTAGAAAAGGGTATGTTTTATTCTTGAGTTTCTTTGAAATCCAAGATAGCTTTTTTTAGATTAGGGTACTTTTAGTTGGGATATCTCTGAAATCTTAGGGATATTTAGATTATTTTAGGTGTTAAAATAACATCGACACATTTTTTCATCATCGCTTTTGTGCAATGTAGATGATGTTTTCATTTTCTCAAGGTCTCACTGACTCTTAGAGTTCAATTCTTATTGTTTATAATGAAAAGTTCAATTATGAAAGATGCTTTTTTTTATTTTGCTTTTGCTCATTTGTTGATGTCCAGTTTCTTTGATCTGTTTGACATTTTTCTCTTGATGTTCTGTTTGTGTTTTCCTGTTTATAGAATTTTATTGTTTCACTATTTTTGCTTTGTTGGTATAGGATCACTCTTCTTATTATCTGTAATATCAAGCTGCTAAAAGTAAGACAACAGCAGCAAATAAGAGAAGTCAAATTAATTTAGTACCTGAACAAAAAGTTCCATTTGTAGCAACGAGTGTAGGAGGCTTTAAGATGACTCTTAAGTAATGAAAACAGAATGCATTGACTGCTGATGTCGAGCTATATAATTTTTGGCATCTGAAAGTAATACTGTTCACTCTCCGTTAACAACATCCAATTCGATAGTTGTCATTTTTGCATGTCTTGTTGGCTAAATGGCTAACTTATGGAATGTTCTCTTGTAAACTTCATTTGTGCACTCTATTTTACCTTAAGTTGCTTCACTATCACTGTATTTGCTCTTTCAGCATCTTTGACTCTTCCCTAATACTCTTCTTACCAACAATTTTATAAAGCCATATTCTCTCCGGAGTAGCTTCTATTTGACGGAGACTCTAAATCTTTCTCCAACTTCTAGCATTAAACTTATAAACAGATTCAGAAAAGGGACCTGGAACATTCAAATTCAGAAACAGGATGAGGAAATCTTAGCAAGTGGACGAGAAAATAGATACAGTATGTGATCTGGATGAAATGGAATGAAAGAGTTAAAAAATAGGTATCTGTATGTTGGTTTCAAGTAACACCAATGATGTTGTCATTTTCTCAAGGTCTAACTCTTAGAGTTCTTGTTGTTTATAATGAAAAGCTTCATTATGAAATTTGTACTCTGCTTTTGCCCAGTTGTTCCTGATCTGTTTTGGCCTTTTCCTGTTTAAATAATTTTGTTGTTGACTTCTTTTATTGTTGTTTATAGGATCAGTCTGCAAATGATCTTTCTATCAAACTGCTACAAGCTTAGGTTTCCAAGAAACCACAGTTTATTACGTTACAAGATTTATCTAAAACTTAAACTATAGCTTGCATTATTTCATGTTAATATTGTGCTTCACTCATATAGAACCAACTGCAGTTTATATAATTACTTTGATTATTTGGAGAGTTATTGCCAAGGCACCATTGCCTTCACTCCAGGTAATTTCTTTTTGTAGTATTAATTTCAGTTCTCTTCAGTACATTGAGATCTTTTCTAAAGGGTTATGCTATTCTTTCAACCAAAGTCTCACGCTGCACAGACAAAATAACACATTCTCTTTTAGCTGTCTTTCTACAGCATTGCTTGCACCTGAAGTGCATGATTGGTTATGCCATAGTGTCTTCACAGACATCCACTTTGTTCACCAAGCAAGGTGTTACAAGCTTCTTTGCAATGTTTCATTGCCATCTCTATAGTGCTCCCTGTTCCTATTTATGACTGTATTTTGGCTCCTCGCTGTGACTAGGAAACCTTCGGGCATCACAATGCTTCAAAGAATTCGAACGAGAATTTTCGTGTCTATAGTTACCATTGTAACTGCAGCCATACTTGAGAGTATCGTATACAAACTGCTCTAGAGAAAGGGCTGGTCAACAATCCGATGGCAACTGTTCCCATGAGCATCTGGTGGTTAGTACCTCAGTATATACTCTATGGCATATCCGATGTATTCACCTTGATTGGTCTGCAGGAGTTCTTCTATGATCAGGTGCCCGAGGAGCTGAAAAGTGTAGGTATTGCTCTGTATCTCAGCTTAATTGATGTAGGTAACTTCTTGAACAGTTTCCTCATCTCTTTTATTGCGAAAGGCACTGCCAAAGACGGTCATGATAGTTGGTTTTCAGATAACTTGAACCGAGCATATCTTGATTACTTTTATTTGCTTCTTTCTGGGTTGAGTGTTTTATCATTCACTTTATTCTTGTACTTTGCAAGGTGTTATATCTACAAAATTGGAAGTGCAATATGAAAGATGTACCGTGCGATAACTTTATTCGTGGAGAATTAAGATAAAAGTGTTGTACTGTCTTGGTCGTGTTTCTAGTAGTCGGCCTAGTGATTGTTTAGTACAGTGCACTGCATCGAGGAATTACACTAGGAGGTTACAAGCCCGGTTTCTTTAGAGGAGCGATACAGTCCAATTTTTCTTTTTTCTTTCAAAACCGAGAATACCCTGTGTGTTAGCTGGCCTAACTCTAATGTGCTTACAGGTCAGGAACTCTGAGGGCTATAGGCTCGTCTCTCTACCTTGCTCCCACTTACATACCAAGTTTCAATCATTTACTGGATTTTAACTCGTGACATATGTCTGACCTTCATTTTAAGTTCTGTGTCCTTACCGCTGAATCAAATCCCTGGACGCAGGGTTAGTTCCAACTTTTGATTGCGTTTATCTATTTTTCTTTTTTTTTTTGGGGGGAGGGGGGGTGGGGTTGATTTGATGGTGAGGCAAGTAAGCAAAAAAGTGGGAATTAAGGGAACAAATCTCATCTGCCTGACTTTGATGGGCAGGTTATCAAGAACATATACTAGTGGAATAGTCAAAGGTCTGCACATATTCAGTGTAGATGGTGTCTTTTTGTCAAGGTCTCTGTGACTCTTAGAGTTCATTCTTATTGTTTATAATGAAGAGTTCAATTATGAAAGATGCCCCACTTTGCTTTTGCCCATTTTTTGATGTCCTGCTTCTTTGATCTGTTTGACATTTTCTCTTGATCTCTTTTGGTCTTTTCTTGTTTAAAGAATATTCTTGTTCACTATCTTGTGCTGTTGTGTATAGGATCAGTCTGCTCATGATCTGTCATACCAAACTGCTAAAACTTTAGTTTCCAAGGAAATCATAGTTTATTCCAGTACAAGATTTATCTAAAACTTAAACTGCACTACTTCATGTTAGTATGCTACTATTGCGCTTCACTCCCATAGAAAAAACTGCAATGTTCTTTCATGATTAGAGTGTTGTTGCATGCACCATTCCCTTCACTCCAGGGAAAACAAGCTCTTGTAATGACAAGTAGTTTCCTAGTTCTAATCTGGGTGACGTTCATAACATTACTATCTTATAAATTTCTCGCATGAGGTGGTAGATCCACAGCAGCGTGAGAGGTGATGCCCTCTTTTTTCCACCAAAGTAAACAAGCCTGTTGTGAAGTATTTCCTCTCTTGTTGTAACCACAAGCTGTTGTGAAATAGTGCCATACCTCAAAAGCTGCTGCAGCATGAAGGCATAAATGTTGTATTGTCTCCTTTGAGGCGTCATGCAGCACCAACATCTCGAAGACTCCTCTTTGCTGCAAAATGTCATCTAGAGTTAGCTTCCTATTCAGCAAAAAAACTCATCTTATATGTGTAGTTTTCCTCTTTACATCTCCTAACCAGATCCCATGCTGGTGAGTTGAGAACCATAGCAGATTCCGTTAGCATCCAAATACCTGGGTTAATTGGATATCCAGGTACCTAATTATGAGTACATGTTTTACCAACACTTCATCACCCTACCATTTTGCAGCAAAGCCTCTGTGTTCCACCTACCATTTGCTACAGAGTCAGATAAATAATTACAAGCTTGGATTGAATATAGTGAATCACTAAGAGTGCTATAGGAAATTCTATAATTTTAGTGAGTGGAAGAACAAATTGAACAAAGTGGCAGCAGATAAATATCTCGACTTGCAGGTATAATGGGCATATGCTATTACGACCTCTGAAGAAGTGAAGGCAGTTTCATGGTCCTATATTCCATGAGCTAATTACTTCTTCCTGAATTATCTATATGTGTGACTTACACTACCCTTGAAGCTCTTTTATGGAATATGATTGCCTTCTGTCTAATTGCCTAAAAGTTCTAAATGTTGGTGAGTTTGTCATTTCCTTGTTTTCATGCTATTTTACCATTTCCTGTCCAAAATTATGATGTCTGTAGATTGACATTATTCTCTTTAAATTTTATGTTTAATTCTTTTATAACATTCAGTAAACAAAGAAACTAGAAGGGCAGCCTTGGCGTAACTGGTAAAGTTGCTATCATATGATCAAGAGGCCATAGGAAGGGCCGGACCACAAGGGTTTATTGTACGCAGTCTTACCCTGCTTTTCTGCGAGAGGATTTGGGGAGCCTTGGCGTAACTGGTAAAGCTGCCTCCATATGATCAGGAGGCCACCGGTTCGAGCCATGAAGACAGCCTCTTGCAGAAATGTAGGGTAAGGCTGCATATAATAGACCCTTGTGGCCTGTCCCTTCCCCGGACCCCGCATTAGCGGGAGGCTTATTGCACGGAGCTACCCTTTTTTTTTAGTAAGCAAAGAAACTATAGACAATTGTTAGTTTCTATTGTAGCATAGTGGCTCTTGCTCTTATGTCTCGTTAAAGCTTAGTAACAGAGTGAAGAAATTATCAGCCTACCCCTCCCCTGAAAAACAAAAACCTTCACTGTTGGAACTCTATGATTTGCCTCTCTTTATGTATAAATTATTCTATATAAGTCTTAAGTAATTTTGCCTCTCAAAGAAAATGTTTAACTTCACATGGACATTGTCCCTGTTTCTCTGGTGCTGCTACTTTTTGTAAATGATAACACATCTACGTAATTACTGACCTCACTGATTCGATACAATTGTAGACTAACTCTTTCGTGCCTAACCGTTACTCTTGCTTTTTGTAATATCGAGCTTAGGGGAGCCATTACTAGACACTGTTATCTTGTGTCTATCTCAACTTCTATCTTCTATCAAACTTTGTTGTGGTTACCAACAAGAAGATGTGATTCAACTTGCAAGTCTCCTTTATGAAAGTATGCATTGATTGAAATCTAAAGCCAGGCTTGTGGTAATATAATTGATCATTAGAGTTGTTAAAAAATTCTCATATCATGTGAGAGATGAAAAATTACATGTGCTGAAATGTTTTCTTTTCTCCGTTTCTCCACAAACATGCTTCCAATAATGTTTCTAACTAAAGATTTGACATTATTCTTTTCTTTTATAGGTATGTTGTGCCAATGGAAATGAAGAATGGTGACCGCGACAGCAAAGGGGTTTACTTTTCGCTAGTATTACTCAAGCTGAAGGAATAATAGAATCAGTCAAGGTACTTATAATTTATAACTTCATCATATGCCATTTAGATGCGTGTTAGCTACCTTATCCTTTTAGGTTGATTCAAGTAATGCATAGGGCGCGAGAGATCAAAATTCTTTCAGATATATCTGGATCAAACTCATAGACTAATTCTTGAAAAGGTGCTTTTTTATATTGTTTATACTTGCTAAAGCAAGATGTTAGTACTATTCTTGGGATGCGGATTTCTCTTTTATGCATTAGTATCACCATTTTGATCTCTTTTTAACGAATATAAGGGGTTTCCACTCGGTGCTACTGCTAGGACATAGAGCTAGAGATGGTTCGTTTTACTGGGAATACTAAGCGTAGACATATCCACAAGAAAGATCCATCAAAAGCATCACTGCTTGCTCTTCTTCCCTTAACTTGCTACCCAAATAATTATGTTCTCTCAGTTGGGTGAGTACATAGACTTGCTATTTCGGATGATCACAACTTTTTTCTTTGTTGACCACGCTGATATAGTCTTTCCTTAGACTGGTTCACTTTCTGGCCAAAGGGTTCTGTTTTTGAGTCAACATAGTCCATAAAAAATAGAAACGTAACATAGCTCTTGATCTGATTGTATATTTTCATCCTATTGTATTTTTATGATGTTATGTTACCACCAATGCAGCATTTTTGGCAAGTGCACCTGGTGTATGAACTATAGTTAAGTAAATAATGCGCACATATTGTTTTACAGGCCTTTGTTGTATTGAATATCAGTTCTGATGATGATCTCTATTAATTATTTATTCTGTATGAAAAATTGCGTGTGAAATCTTCTCACTTGAGCTTGTACTCTATTGGTTTCTATCTAATATTTGATCTCTTTTTCAATAATTAGGAAAGTTCTTGTGATGCAATTGAAAGTGTTGGCCAAAGCCAGTTTGATCCATTTGGAGTTAATGATAAAGACTTTTGGACAATACATTTGATTTTGTAAAGTTCATATTTAGTACACAATTTGAAGCAATTTGCTAGTTTAGTTGATGTAGTACATGATTTTTGAAGTTTATTGTATGTATGTGTTTGAAACAATCTCTTTTGTTTATTAATTAATGAAGTGCTTGAGATCTTCAAAAGTTTGGCGGCGAGGACTCAGATTGATTACCTCCTTCTCAGAAGGAGCGATAGAGGTTTGTGCAAGGACTGCAAGGTTATTCCGGGAGAGTCCCTTTCGACTCTTCATAGACTCCTAGTAATGGATGTCAGTCTCTGAGTGAAGAGGAAGAGGAGGGGTGCTCGGGGACGGCCACAGATTAGATGGGGTGATTTGACTAAGGAGAAAGCCCAGGAGTTGGAGAGGAGGTTAGTTGATGGCGGAGCTTGGAGAAGTTCTGGGAAAGCGGACGCAATGTGGTCAGAGACGGCGAACTTGGTTAGGGAGATAGCGCGGGATGTGCTTGGGGTAGCCAAGGGCTATTCAGGCAGACATCAGTGTGACTGTTGGTGGAACGATGTAGTCCAAGGTAAAGTGGAGGTGAAGAAGGCGGCGTTTGCTAAGTTGGCAGGGAGCACAAGCGAGGAAGAAAGGAGAGTGAACAGGGAGATCTACAAGGTGGCGAGGAAGGAAGCAAAACTGGTGGTCACGGAAGCTAAAAACGCGGTGTTTGGTCGCATGTACGAGGAATTGGGGGAGAAAGGTGGGGACAAGAAGTTATTCCGATTAGCTAAATTAAGGGAGGGGAAGGCGCGGGATCTCGACCAAGTTAGGTGCATCAAGGACGAGGATGGCAAAGTTCTGATTGGGGGAGTCTCAAGTCAAGCAGAGGTGGCAGGCGAACTTTCGAGACCTACATAACGAGGAGGGGGATCGAAACATAGAGCTAGGGGAGCTGGGGCATTCAGAACGTCATAGAGACCTTGGGTACTGCAGGCGCATTAGGGTGGAAGAGGTTGTGGGGGCTTTGCGTAGGATGAGTAGGGATCGAGCGACCGGCCCAGACGAAATTCCGGTGGAGTTCTGGAAATGCATGGGTAGGTCAGAAGTGGAGTGGCTCTCCAGGTTGTTCAATACGATCTTCAGGACCAAAAGGATGCCGGAGGAGTGGAGGTGGAGTACAGTGGTGCCTTTTTACAAGAACAAAGGGGATATCCAGTGTTGCAACAACTATAGGGGTATCAAATTAATAAGTCACACCATGAATGTCTGGGAACGGGTGATCGAGGCGAGGTTGAGGGAGATGACATCTATATCTGTGAACCAGTTCGGTTTCGTGCCGGGTCGCTCCACTACAGAAGCTATCCACCTTGTCAGGAGATTGGTGGAACAGTTCAGGGATAAGAAGAAGGACCTGCACATAGTGTTTATAGACTTGGAGAAGGCGTACGACAAGGTCCCTAGGGAGGTGCTATGGAGGTGCCTGGAGGCGAAGAGCATGCTGGAAGCCTACATCAGAGTAATCAAGGACATGTACGATGGAGCTAAGACTAGGGTTAGGACGGTGGGTGGCGACTCAGACCATTTTCCGGTTGTTATGGGACTCCATCAAAGATCGGCGCTTAGCCCTCTCTTGTTTGCCTTGGTGATGGATGCTCTAACCCGTCATATTCAAGGGGATATGCCTTGGTGTATGCTATTTACTGATGACATAGTCTTGATAGACAAGACGAGGGTCGGTGTTAACGAGAGGCTAGAGGTAGGGGTGTCAATGGATATTTAAAAACCGACTAAACCGACCGAACCATACCGGACCGAACCGATTTTTAGGTTTCTTTTAATAAAACCGTAGGTTTTATATAAATTTATAACCGTACCGATAATTAGGGTATGTTTTTTATTTTATGAAAATAAACCGAATAAATACCAAACCGTACCGAATAAATTTACAATGTGAAAAATATATTTATATGTTAAGGTTAAAAATAATAAAGCATTAAATTTTTTCTTGGGCCTTGGAATTATGAAATAGTTACAAGTCAACAAATAATTAAACTCAAAATCCTAATTCCCAAACCTATTATGCTACTTCTATTGAAACTAAATTATTTTCACCATATTCACTAACAGGACACAAGGTATTGTAGCGATTAGGAGTAGCAACCTACAATTTTAATATATTTCCTTTCGTATGAACAAGATATATCTTTTTGAAATATTTAATCTTCTATAGATTTTATTTTTGAATCTCAACTTGGTTAACATCTTTCCACTCGTATAATTTATATTTTCTTTATATTTGTTTAGTTTCGTTTATGCTGGTGTAGAATATTTTATGAATCTATACTCTAGTCATGTTTTATATTTTCTTAATTCATTACCTTTTAAACTGTAAAAATATCTAGAGTGTTTTGCTAAATCATATAAATTATGTATGTTATTCCAATCTATTTCTACTAGTGACTTATACATGATATTTAAAAAAATTATCGAAAAATACCGAACCGTATCGATACCGAAGAGAAACCGACATGATTGAGATGGTTTTGAAAAGTCTAATTTTGGTAATATATAATAGAATAACCGAAAAATTAGTACGGTACAAAATTTATAAAATAACCGGCCGAACCGAATCATTGACACCCCTAGCTAGAGGTATGGAGACAGACTCTCGAGTCTAAGGGTTTCAAACTAAGCAGGTCTAAGACAGAATACCTGGAGTGCAAGTTTAGCGCCGAGCCGAGCGAAGTAGGCAGGGACGTGAAGATTGGATCTCAGGTCATCGCCAAGAGGGACAGTTTCAGATATCTTGGGTCGATGATTCAGGGGGACGGAGAGATAGACGGGGATGTCACTCACCGTATAGGAGCGGGGTGGTCGAAGTGGAGGCTTGCATCAAGAATCCTGTGTGACAAGAAAGTACCACAGAAACTCAAGGGGAAGTTTTATAGAGCTGTGGTTAGACCTGCCATGTTGTATGGGGCGGAGTGCTGGCCGGTAAAGAACTCTCATGTTCAGAGGATGAAAGTTGCAGAGATGAAGATGCTCAGGTGGATGTGCGGGCTCAACAGGTTAGATAAGATTAAGAATGAAGTTATTCGAGAGAAGGTGGGGGTGGCCCCTGTGGATGAGAAGATGCGAGAAGCGAGGCTCAGGTGGTTCGGGCATGTGCGGAGGAGAAGCCCTGATGCCCCAGTGAGGAGTTGTGAGCGGCTGGCGGTGGTCGGCGTGAGGCGAGGCAGAGGGAGGCCTAAGAGGCATTTGGGAGAGGTGATTAGGCAGGACATGGCTAGTATGCGAATTTCCGAGGACATGGCGCTTGATAGGAAAGTCTGGAGGTCTAGTATCAGGGTTGTAGGATAGCGGTTTCTAGAATTTTCGTACTCCTTTCCCGGGGTTGGGTGGGGCTTGGTAGGGCTCTCCATAGATGATTCATGTATTGGATTGTGTCCCCTTATGGTAGTTATTTATCGTAGTTACTGTTTGATATTATTGCATGCCATTTTATTTATGCTTCTTATGTTTAGATAATTATTTATGCGATTTCTGTTGCAATTACTAATGCTCTTTTGTTTTTGTTTTTGTTTTTGTTTTTGTTATTGTTTTGTTTTTCCTTACCTTCCTTGATCCGATGATCGATTGGAAACAGCCTCTCTGCCTTTTCGGGTAGGGGTAAGGTCTGTCTACATATTACCCTCCCCAGACCCCACTTTGTGGGACTATACTGGGTAGTTGTTATTGTTGAAGTACTTGAGATCTTTATACTTAAGTAATGACCTCAAATATACGATAGAGTATATACAAAAAAATATAATTTTTTTGAAGCATAGTATCAAAGACCGGGCTGCCCCTTGGGATGCGGCCCTTCTCCCCAAAGACCTTGCGTGAATATGTGTACACCAGACTGCCCATTTTAGTAATAAAGGCCTCTCTTCAGCAGTCTAGCTTTAGGACATGAGAAGGGTAGTGATTAGGGATGGCAAAATGGTTCAAAGAAAATAGTTAATCACCCATATTATCCACTAAAAAATGGGTTGGATAATGAACTTTTTAAAAACAGGTCAAATATGGATAAGAACCATATTATCCATTTAGAAAATGGATAATCAATGAGTAACCATGGATAACCAATGGGTCTAACTTTTACATTTGTAAAGTCTCAAATTGGGGGTTCCTCAAGTTAGGGAGACTAAGAATTCTCCCAAAAGTGATCATATACAAGAAGTCATGGATAATATGAGTAACCCATATTATCCGCCGGTTAACCCGTTTTTTATCCGCATTAAATATGGGTCGGATCGGATAATTGATCCGTGTTTTCATTACCCGTTTTCGACCCGAACAATATCCGACCCGACCCGCCCGTTTGCCACTCCTAGTAGTGACGCAACAGCGGTTAATGAGGAGTCAGATGATGACCTGGGATGTTCATTGCATGATTTAAGACCATCACCTCGTCCAACATTTATAGCAGATCACCCTTTCTTGTTCATGATAAGGGAAGATGTTTCAAGATTGGTGCTTTTCACTGGTACTGTACTAATTCCTTTGAGTGAATCAAATGATTAACATGACAATAGGGGTTGCTCCGATGGTAAGCAACCCCCATCTCCAACCAAGAGGTTATGAGTTTGAGTCTCCCCAAGAGCAAAGTGAAAAATTCTTGGAGGGAAGGATATCGGGGGTCTATTTGGAAACAGCCTCTCTACCCCAGGGTAGGGGTAAGGTCTGCGTACACACTACCCTCCCCAGATCCCACTAAGTGGGATTATACTGGGTTGTTGTTGTTGTTGATTAAAGAGGTTCCGACCAAAGCTTCTTTGTTTTAGTAATTTCGAAGATTTGTGTTTTCACTTAAAATCATGCTCGTGATACTACTATCTCTTCATCTTGTTTTTCATTTGGCATGCTTAATAAATTCAACATTTTTTCTCTCTCTATGATATTTTTTTTGGATAAAACAAGATTACCAAACTCATCTAACTTGCCCAACCCATCTAAAGATTAGCGGGTTGGGGTACAAATATTTTAGTTCATGGGTCTATTTGGGATGAGCTCAAGTTGACCAATTATTTTTTATAAGCTAGAATCATAAATACAATCTCCGGTGGGGGAAATGGGAATACAAGGAGGATATAAGTATGATATTATCACTTAGCAGAACTGTTGAAATATGCGTTTTTATTCTATTTATATAGGAAATATGTACTATGAAAATTTAAACGATTTTTAGAACTGCATTATCCTCAAATATGAAACAAACTAAACATAAAATATGGGTAACTAAATGATGTAACGGGGAGTAGCTCTTTAAATTTGTGAAGATACACAAAAAGAGGAATAAAAAACACAATTTAAATTAAAGGTTAAATGTGATTAGTCACATAACACAAAGCCTAAAATCATAATTTTGTCAATATTTAAGCACTAAAAGCACATTTTCCCTGATTGATATATGTATTTTAACATCACTTATCACTTAATAAGCAACCCCTCAGTTCACTTTTAGTTGATCCCTCTCGACTCATGCCCATTAAAAAATAATAATAACTCCTCATAATGATAGAATTTCAAAGAGTCTTGGGAAATAATTTTAGGAAATGATTGTAACAGCAAATTTTCGAGTCGAGAAAAATAAATAATGTTGATTGGAAAATTGCGTAAGAAACGTAGTATTTAAGTTCAATAAAAATTGAGTGTTACTATCTCTATGGTATTTCTCTGATTTTTCAAGAATATAAACTATCTTGATGAGTTTGACTTTGATTTGATTCAAGGGCTTGTAAAGTTTGGTCTGGAATCTCCTTCTTGAACTTAAATTTGGATTTGATCACGAACAAGTAACTTGATCTTGAACGCCTTGGTATTTGATTTGGCTTCGTTCTTGAACTTGAACTTGTAGCTTGAGTGCTTGGTGTTTGATCCACGAGCTCTCTGATTGCTTTTTGTTATCATTTCTCGCGTCTTCAAGCTTTATGAAAATCTCTATTTATAGTTTTAGGAAATGGTTTGGCTTTGTGATTTGATTGGTCCGTTTGAACTGACCAATACTATCTAGACATTTAGGACAACTCTATTCGTTGTTAATTTGACTTGGATTGCCACCCTTCTTGGCACATGGCACGATTTCATTGGCTAATTTATTTGGTTGGGATTGCCACATCACTTGACACGTGGCATGAGCCTGGGTTTTAAGATGGGCTAATAGTCATTTGGACCTTGGGCTAATAAAGTAGGCTAATCATTTAATTTGTAGTCTCATTTAATGGACTAGACCAACACATATGTATTGAATTTAAATAATTAGCCCAGTTTACAAGCCAAAATATTTATTTGGACTAATATCTTGAATTTATATGGTCCAAATTATTTTACGGATTTAAATCTAATAAAATTTAATTGCTTACAATGAGTAATTAATGCTAAGGGTAAAACAAGAAGAAAAAATTGTTTTTCTCTTAATTTGTTAAAATTGGACAAGTAAAAGCGAAAATATATTTTTTCAGTATAGTGCACAAGTAAATAAGTTAATATCTTTGGTAAAAAAATTGAGGTTATTTTGTTCTCTCCAAAAAGCGAAAAAAAATAAAGGAAAAGAAGAGAGAGAGGGAGAGAGAGAGAACAAACGATTATATTATACGGGTTTTACGTCAACAGATCAGTCCAAAAATCTCAAGGACGACTGGGGCATTTGCATCTGTACCCGCTTTTTGTATCACATTTTAACTTGTGCCCGCTTTGCAAAAAAAATTGCAAGCGTACTCGCTTTTTCACATAATACTACTAGAATTCCGTAAAAAAGCGACCAAACTTTGGTCGAAATTTATTTATTTTCTCTTAATAAAATAAATAAAAGAAACAAAACAACGACCAAGGTTGGTCGCTACTTGGTCGCAATATTAGTTAAAATGTTGACTGGATTGGTCAGACTTGCTTGGTCAAACGTTTACTGAGATTAGCGACCAATGTTGGTCGCTAAAGTGTGACCCACCTATAAAATTTTAATAATTATATTATTATTTTAAAAAAACTATGAAATATAAATACATATAATATAAAAATGGCGACCAACGTTGGTCGCTACTTAAAGGGTAGGCAGATAACGACCAACTTTGGTCGCTTAAATGGGACTCAGTTATACAATTTTAATAATTATATTATTAATTTAAATATTATATGAAATATAATTAAATTTGATTTACATATAGTTGGTCGCTAAACTAAATTCTTGAATAAATGGCGACCAAAGTTGGTCTCTATTCAGGTCAACAATGGTCAAAATTAAAAATTACTTTTGTACTTACTATCTAAATAATACTATAAATGTAAGCCGTTAATACTTTTGTAATACAATGGATGAATAGTACTACGAATCGTGCGTGTGTGTCTATATATATATATATATATATATATATATATATAT
>MU707027.1:0-30592 GCA_026770625.1 Nicotiana glauca
AATGAAAAATGCTGAGGCCCAGAACTGGTCTACGCGAACGCGGAGATGCTTACGCAAATGCGATGGGAAAATAAAAGGTACTTCACGAACACGGACAATGGTATGCGAACGCGATGAAGGAACTGTTCTCCCTCCAAGATTACACTACGCAAATGCGAGAGGGAGGCCACGATCGCGTAGAGGAAACTCTGCAATAGTTGAGTCCAGTTTTCTGCAATTTTTAACAACACAAAAATGCTCCGTTGAGCATCCGAAACATACCCGAGGCCCCCGGGACCTTAACCAAACCTACGGACATATCCCATAACATCTTCAAACTTGTACCAACCTTAAATCACCTAAAACAATGTCGGAACACGAATTAAGCAAAGATTCAAGCCTAAGAACTTCAAATTCCAACCAAACACACTTTCGATCAAAAACCTAACCAAACCTCGTCCGAATGACCTGAAATTTTGCACACACATCCCAAATGACATGACGGAGCTACAGAAACTTACGGAATTCAAATCGGACCTTCGGATCAGAAACTCACTATCAGACCGGGAACTTTAAAAATTCGAACTTTGGCATTTCAAGCCTAAATGAGCTACGAACCTCCAAAATACATTCCGAACACGCTCCCAACCCCGAAATCACCTAACGGAGCTAACGAAACCATCGGATTTCCATTCCAAGGTCGTCTTTACACTATTCCGAATACGGACCATTTTTCAACTCTTAAGGACTCATTTAGGGACTAAGTGTCCCAAAACACTCCGGATCCTAACACCGAACATCTCGGCAAACCAAAATAGCAGAAATGAACTTCGGGGAAGCAGTTAATGGGGGATCGGGGCATAAATTCCAAAAACGACCGACCGGGTCGTTACATCCTCCTACACTTATACATTCGTTCGTCCTCAAACGAGCATAGAGAACGTACCTGAGGTAGTAAAAAGATGAGGGTACTGGCTGTGCATATCCTGCTCGGTCTCCCAAGTCGCCTCCTCGGCCGGCTGACCCCGCCACTGAACCTTCACTGAAGCTATATTCTTCGACCTCAACTTTCTGGTCTGCCTGTCCGAGATAGCCACTGGCTCCTCAACATAGGATAGATCCTTGTCCAAATGGACTGAACTGAAATCCAACACGTGCGACGGATCACCGTGACATCTCCGGAGCATCGAAACATGAAATACCGGATGAACTCCAGCTAGGTTGGGAGGTAAGGCAAGCTCATAAGCAACCTCCCCAACTCGCCTCAAGATCTCAAAAGGGCCAATAAACCTCGGAATCAGCTTCCCTTTCTTTCCAAACCTCATGACGCCCTTCATAGGCGAGACCCGAAGCAGAACCCGCTCACCAACCATATATGCGACATCACGAACCTTCTTGTCCGCGTAACTCTTCTGCCTGGACTGGGCTGCACGAAATCTATCGTGAATCACCTTAACCTTCTCCATTGCATCTTGGACCATCTCTGTGCCCAATAGCCTAGCCTCACCTGGCTCAAACCAACCCACCAGAGATCTACACCTCCTACTATATAAAGCCTCGTATGACGCCATCTGAATGCTGGACTGATAACTGTTGTTATAAGCAAACTCCGCCAGTGGCAGGAAATGATCCCATGACCCTCCAAACTCAATCACGCATGCACGGAGCATATCCTCCAAAATCTAAATAGTGCGCTCGGACTGTTCGTCCGTCTGGGGGTGAAACGCCGTGCTCAACTCCACCCGAGTGCCTAACTCCTACTGCACGGCTCTCTAAAACCGCGATGTAAACTTAGTACCTCTGTCTGAGATGGTAGAAACTGGAATACCATGCAAACGGACGATCTCCCTGATATAAATCTCCGCCAACAGCACCGATGAATAAGTGGTACACACAGGAATGAAACGAGCGGACTTGGTCAGCCGATCCACAATGACCCAAATATAATCAAACTTCTTCACGGTCCGTGGGAGTCTAGATACGAAGTCCATGGTGATACGCTCCCACTTCCACTCCGGGATCTCTATCTGCTGAAGCAACCCACCTGGGTGCTGGTGCTCATATTTCACCTGCTGGCAGTTGAGGCATCTAGACATGTAGTCAACTATATCCTTCTTCATCCGCCTCCACCAGTAGTGCTGCCTCAAGTCCTGATACATCTTCGCGGCACCCGAATGGATGGAATACCACGAGCTATTGGGCTATCCTAGAATCAACTCTCGAAGACCATCAACATTGGGCACACAAATCCGGCCCTGCATCCTCAATACCCCATCATCCCCAATGGTCACATCTCTGGCATCCCCACACTGGACCCTATACTGAAGGACAAGCAAATGTGGATCATCATACTTCCGCTCCCTGATTCAATCAAATAGGGAAGACCGAGAAACCACACAGGCTAGAACCCGACTGGGCTCCGAAAGGTCCAATCTCACGAACTGGCTGGCTAAGGCCTGAACATCCATCGCCATAGGTCTCTCTGAGGCTGGTAAATATGCCAAACTCCCCAAACTCTCCGCCCGGCGACTCAAGGCATCGGCTATCACATTGGCCTTGCCCGGGTGATAAAGAATAGTAATATCATAATCCTTTAACAACTCTACCCATCTCCTCTGTCGCATATTCAGGTCCTTCTGCTTAAGCAAGTGCTGTAAACTCCGATGGTCAGTATAGATCTCAAAAGGCACCCCGTACAAATAATGACGCTAGATCTTCAAGGCATGAACAATAGCAGCTAACTCAAGATCGTGGATAGGGTAGTTCTTTTCATGTACCTTCAACTATCTGGACGTGTAGGCAATCACCCTACCGTCCTGCATCAACACCGCTCCAAGTCCAAGTCACGAGGCGTCATAATAAACTGTATAAGACCCTGAACCGGTAGGAAGCATCAAGATTGGGGCTGAAGTCAAAGCTGTCTTGAGCTTTTGGAAGCTCGCCTCACACTCCTCTGTCCACTAAAATGGGGCACCCTTTTTGGGTCAATCTAGTCATAGGGGCCGCAATCGATGAAAACCCCTCCACAAAGCGACGATAATAGTTCGCCAAGCCAAGGAAGTTACGGATCTCTGTAGCTGAGGAGGGCCTGGGCCAACTCTGCATGGCCTTTACCTTCCTCGGATCCACCCGAATGCCCTCACTCGATACCATGTGTCCTAGTAATGCCACGGAACTCAACTAAAACTCACATTTTGAGAACTTTGCATATAATTTCTTCTCTCTCAGGGTCTGAAGCACTATCCTCAGGTGCTGCTCATGATCTTCCCGACTCCGGAAATATGCCAGAATATCATCAATAAAAACGATAACAAATGAGTCAAGATACGACCTGAATATACTGTGCATCAAATGAATAAAAGCTGCCGGGGCATTAGCCAGCCCAAAAGACATAACAAGGAACTCGTAATGACCATACCGAGTCCTGAAGGCAGTCTTCGGGATATCTGGCCCCCGAATCTTTAGCTGATGGTAACCTGAGCGCAAATCGATCTTGGAAAACACCTGTGCGCCCTAAAGCTGGTCGAACAGATCATCAATACGAGGTAAAGGATAACGGTTCTTCACTGTAACTTTGTTCAACTGGTGATAATCAATGCACATACGCACAATACCATCCTTCTTATTCACAAACAAGACAGGAGCACCCCACAGCGAAACACTGGGCCGAATAAAACCCTTACCCAACAATTCCTGCAATTGATCCTTTAACTCCTTCAACTCAGGAGGAGCCATGCGATACGGAGGAATGGAAATAGGCTGAGTGCCCGGCAACAGATCAATGCCAAAATCGATATCTCTATCGGGCGGCATACCCGAAAGATCAGCTAGGAACACATCGGGGAAATCCCGTACCACTGGGACTGAATCAACAGAAGGGGTATCAACACTGACATCTGTCACATAAGCTAAATACGCGGCATACCCCTTCTCAACCATACGCTGAGCTTTGAGGAAAGAGATAACTCTACTGGGAGTGTGATCTAAAGTACCACTCCACTCAATACGTGGAACACCTGGCATAGCCAGCGTCACGGTCTTGGAGTGACAATCAAGAATAGCATGATGGGGCGACAACTAGTCCATGCCCAGAATAATATCAAAGTCAACAATACCGAGTAATAATAAATCAGCCCTGGTCTCAAAACAACAAATAGTAACCAAATATGATCGGTAAACTCGGTCCACAACAAGAGAATCTTCCACATGAGTAGAAACATAAATGGGGGCACTCAAAAAATCCCGAGGCACACCCAAATGCGAAGCAAAATAAGAAGACACATACGAATAAGTAGAGCCTGGATCGAATAAAACCGATGCCTCTCTGTGACAAACCAGAATAATACCTGTAATGATAGAATCGGAGGCAACCGCCTCAGTGTACAATAATATCTGGCCCGACCCCTCTCGCGAGGGCGACCTCTATCTCCCAGGCCTCCGCCCTTGGCTGGCTGGGCAAGTGGGGCAGCAGCTGGAGCTGTAATCATAGCCTGAGAACTCTGAGGACCCCGCTGCGGCAGAGCAGTTTGTGAAGATGCACCCCTACCAAGTCTGGGGCACTCCCTAACCATATTAAGTGTATCACCACACTCGAAACAAGCTCTGGGAGGACGTGGCGGCTGTGACTGGCTGTGGCTAGGCCTGCTGGACTGACCTCTGGAAGTACCCCGCGCAGGTTGCGCGCTAGAAACTTGAGGTGCATAATAAGGCTCTTGAGGTGCAGGCGGAGCTGGAGTACTGCCGGCTGCTGGCAAAGCTGAATGTACAGGGCGACCAGAATAACCTCTACCATAAAGACCTACTAATGGGGTATGGGCACCAGAGTAGTAACCCGACTCTCGACACCTCTTGGCCTCCCTCTATCCTCGCTCCCTGGCGAGCATACCCTCAATCCTCCTAGCAATGCTCACTACCTGCTGGTAAAGAATATCCATCTCCAGCTCTCAAGCCATTCTAGACCTGATAGGCGAAATAAGGCTCTCGATGAACCTGCGGACTCTCTCCCGAACTGTGGCAACCAAGGCCGGTGCATGTCTAGCCAACCTGGTATAACGGATGGCATACTCTGAAACTGTCATAGCACCCTGGCGCAAGTGCTCAAACTTCGCGCGCCATGAATCCCTGAGGCTCTGGGGAACAAACTCTCTCATAAACATGTCTGAAAACTGGGTCCAAGTCAGTGAGGTAGCCTCGATTGGGCTTTCCAACTCAAAAGTACGCCACCAATCATAGGCGGCTCCCCGAAGCTGAAAGGCGGTGAAAGAGACCCCGCTAGACTCCACTATGCCCATAGTGCGAAGGATACGATGACACTCCTCCAAAAATCCCAAGGCATCATCTGATGCTAGGCCACTAAACACTGGGGGATCATATTTCTTGAACCTCTCTAGTCTACGCTGCTTGTCCTCGAAAGCAGCTGACCCATCCTCGGGCTGTACTAGTGCTGCAGGCGGTGTAGGAATAATCTCCGAAGCCTGCTCAACCTGCACTTGCTGCTCGGGAGTGCGGACGGCGGGAGTCTGTGCTACTCCCCCAGCCTGGGATGTGGCTGCAGTAAGGGGAAGTAACCCGGCCTGAGCCAAGGTGGTGTACATGCTCATGGACTGAGCCAGAGTCTCCTGGAGTGCTGGAGTAGTAGTAGCTGTGGTAAGTGTGCCAGGTGCCTAGGCTCCAGCCAAATCTACTAGTGGTACCTCGGCGGCAGCTCGCGCAGGTGCTATGGCTGCACCACGTGCGCGTCCTCGACCTCTACCCCAGCCCCGACCTCTGACGGCGGTAATAGGGGGAGCGGGTGCCTGGTCCTCTCGTGTAGCACGTGTCGTCACCATCTGTGAGATAATAGAAGACAGAAGTTCAGAATTGATGTCAAAATATCGCACGACAAGGAATTCAAAAGAAATCAAGATTTTTCCTAAATAGTTACATAGCCTCTTGTAGATAAATACAGACGTCTCCATACCGATCAGCGAGACTCTAATAAACTGGCCTGTGTTCCGTGACTCCTATGAACCTAGAGCTCTGATACCAACTTGTCACGACCCTAGTTCACCGATCGTGAACATGTCGTGATGGCACCTAGTCCCACGACCAGGTAAGCCTAATATTGCGGAAAATATAATAATTGCAGAAAGACAGAGAAAACCAATTTGAATTACTAAAAGAAACTGTATTGAAGGCCACTCGGCATGTACAACTCAATAACACAAGTCTAATACAATTCCCAAAGACCCGGAAACTTACGGGCAACACAGGCTATAGAAATGTATAGTAAGGGCTCCAAACACAAGAATATCTAACAACCAGAAGAAAGAAAGCTAAGTACTAATGGTAGAGTAAGAGGGAGACTCGTCGGTCTGCAGACGCAGCAGAACTACCTCGAAGTCTCCGTGGTCCTCCTGCGTCACTGATAGTGCGCCTGAGTAGAGGTACCTGGGTGATCTGCACATGAAAAATATGCGTAGGAAGGGCATGAATACACCACAGCGGTACTCAGTAAGTTCCAAGCCTAACCTCGGTTAGGTAGTGACGAGGAAAGGTCAGGGCCCTACTGAGGCAAAAATATAATAATAGCAATAATTAACAGTGTGGAAATTTGACAAAAATAATAAACGCAGCAGTGTAATAAGGCAATTCAATGAAGCAAATATAACTACAAGGAAAGAGCAGAAACACAGAGTAAACACAGTTCGATATCAAGATACCAATGAGGGTCTCCCAGGATACCGTCTTGTAGCCCTTTTCCTCACTGTGCAGTGGATCTCCCGGGATACCGTCCCATAGTCCAACTCTCGTACCAATACCAAAGGATCTATTGGGATACCGTCCCGTAGTCCCAAAG
Organism: Nicotiana glauca; assembly: GCA_026770625.1. NCBI lineage: Eukaryota > Viridiplantae > Streptophyta > Magnoliopsida > Solanales > Solanaceae > Nicotiana > Nicotiana glauca. The sequence continues at coordinate 6,818 of MU707027.1, forward strand.
TAAAAGTGCAGGGGGATCTCCCGGGAATTGAACCCGTAGTCCCAAAGTAAACAAACAAGGGGGGAGCTACCGGAATCCCACATCCGTAGTCCCAATGTAAATTCGCAATCACAGCCAGAAACAAATCAAGGAATAAGGTACGAAAGAAAAACACAGATAGAACTAGCCTAGCATGCTTCACGTAGTGCAGTCAAAATAATATAAACGAGTAGGCAGTCAAATAAGCTAAACACGTTTTCCTTAATCTAGCATAAGTCATAACTCCAAATAGAACAAGGCAATTAAGGATAAGAACTAAATTTCCATAGCTTAAGTAAAAACCGGGATTTCATCAATTGGCTCAAGTACGCGCTCGTCACCTCACGCACTGGGCACTCAAGTATCAAGTAAAAATCCTATGGTGAACGGTCCCCCACACAAGGTTAGACAAGCCACTTACCTCGAACCGGCTCAATATCACTAGAAGCCGCACCTTTGCCACGAGTATCCGACTCCAAATGGCCCAAATCTATTCAATTTAATTACACATCATAAATAATATTGCAAACAACTGACTCCACTACTGAATTTAAAGCTAGGGCGCAAAATAGGTAAAATAACCAAAATGCCCCTCCAGCCAATGTCTCGGAATCGAATAATTTTCATATTTTCAGAACCCTCGTACTCTCATGAGTCTAACCATATAAAAATCTCCCAAATCGGAGGTCAAATGCCCCCTCAAAACCCCATAGCTAGGTTTAAGAAGTTTTACCCACTTTTCATTCAAAAATCCGAAATTAAACGGTGGATTCACGATTAGATTAATGGGTTTGAGTCATAAGAGAGTAGAGAATCGTTACCCAGTGATTGCCCCTGAAAAACCCTTGAAATTTCTCCCAAATCCGAGCTCCAAACCTTGAGTTTTGATAAAAATGGCAAAACCTCGTTTTTGAAATGTTAAATACTGCCCAGTCATTTAATGCATCGTGAATGCGGAGATTGTCTCGCGTTCGCGGAGAAGAAAGAAATTGGGATGTCAAAAATGCCCTTCGCCGCGATGGGTAGGAATCGAACGCGAAGACCTGGTACTTTAAAGCTACGCAAACGCGTGGCCTATAACGCGATCGCGATGAAGGAAAAATGCTGAGGCCCAGAACTAGTCTACGCGAACGCGGAGATGCTTACGCGAACGCAATGGGAAAATAAATGGTACTTCGCGAACGCGGACAACGGTATGCGAACGCGATGAAGGAACTAGCCTCCCTCAAAGATTACACTATGCGAACGCGAGAGGGAGGCCGCGATCGCGTAGAGGAAAACTCTGCAACAACTAATTCTAGTTTTTTGCAATTTTTAACGACACAAAAATGCTCTGTTGAGCATCCGAAACACACCCGTGGCCCCCGAGGCCTCAACCAAACCTACGGACATATCCCATAACATTATTCAAACTTGTACCAATCATTAAATCACCTAAAACAATGCCAGAACACGAATTAAGCCAAGATTCAAGCCTAAGAACTTCAAATTCCAACCAAACACACTTTCGATTAAAAACCTAACCAAACCTCGCCCGAATGACCTGAAATTTTGCATACACGTCCCAAATGACATGACGTAGCTACAGCAACTTCCAAAATTCAAATCCAACCCTCGAATCAAAAACTCACTATCGGACCGGAAACTTCAAAAATTCGAACTTTGGCATTTCAAGCCTAAATGAGCTACGAACCTCCAAAATACATTCTGAACTCGCTCCCAACCCCGAAATCACCTAACAGAGCTAACGGGACCATCGAATTTCCATTCTGAGGTTATCTTCACACTATTCCGAATACGGACCATTTATAAACTCTTAAGGACTCATTAGGGACTAAGTGTCCCTAAACACTCCGGATCCTAACACCGAACATCCCGGCAAACCAAAATAGCAGAAATAAACTTAGGGGAAGCAGTTAATGGGGGATTGAGGCGTAAATTCCAAAAAGGATCGGCGGGTCGTTACAAACTATAAGCATGATAATGTAATAGCGAGGATTTTCACAGTGCAACATATTCATAGGAGTTAATATGACGGATTTAGTCATCAAATCTTTGCCGACGTCAACCTTCAAGAAGCTAATGCACAAGATTGGGATGCGAAGGCTCAAGGATGTGAGATGATGCTCTCATCAGGGCGAGTTTAATACGCGTTGCACTCTTTTCTCCGTACAAGGTTTTGTCCCACTGGATTTTCCTTGCAAAGTTCTTAATGAGGCAACCAAAAGGCGTATTATTAGATGTGTGTACTCTTTTTCCTTCTCTATAATTTTTTTCCACTAGGTTTTATATTAGTTAAGGTTTTAACAAGGCACATTATCAGTTGAATAGACATTCAAGGGGGAGTATTATAAATATAATTCTATTTATGGTAAATGTCTATATTTAGAGAGATCTTAGGAATTTTTACTTGGTGGCTAAGTCACTATTTCATCCAATATCAATAAGAATTCTCTCTCTCTCTCTACTTTTCTCTGCAATACTCTTGTTCTTCATTTATTGTTCATAACAATTGGCATGTTATCACTAATTTTCCTTTTTTTATCTTCTTCTTTTTTCTCTTATTTTCTTATCCTTTATTTCCTTTTTTTTGTTTTTTTTTGTTTTTGTGTAAATTAGCGTTCCCTCCTCCTTCATGGTACAACTAGTATTAGAGCCCTCGCAATGTGCGAATAACATAAGAAATTAAAGGAAACTAATTATATAGCTTGAATTAAATTCTATGTATTATTTTAATTTATTACACTATCGGATGTTTCGTGTTATTACATAGATATAGAAGCTTTTATTAATTGGTTAGTATCCTTGTCCATTACTCTATTTTATATATCGATACACATTTTTCTTTCTCCTAATTTTTAATTTTTATTTCCTACATTGTTAACAATTTTTCAAATATTTAACATACAAACAATAATTTTGTATTTCTTACTTTATTTTATTTCTAAAATTTCTGTGCATTATTTTGTAGTATATTTTTATACTATAATGTTTTGATTAGTTTTCCTCATTTACTTTTTTTATCAAATGTTTTAATAATTTTTTATTTTGTATTACGTCTATTAATGATAGTTTTTTTCTATTTTATTTTAAATATTGAAAACTTTCTACATGAGAAATTTCTTTTTATTTTTAACATTTCACTATGTTGCTTAGAAGACTTTTATTATTACATATTTTTATTTTTGACTTTACTTTACGAGATTCGAGATATGTAACATTATTCATCGTATATCATTGCTCTTCACAAATCAAAAATAATTTCTCATCTCAAACTAAATAAGTATTATTCTTTCAACCTTTTAAACCATGTTAGTTCGCTGTTGCATTATGCAATACTTAGTCTAACTCTTAAATTTAATTTGTTTTCACACTCTTATTTTATAGCTAGGAATTCGTTAATTTAGTGTCACGATCTGGATTTTTCATCCTCGGGAGTCGTGAAGATGCCTACTAATGAAAGCTAGGCAAGCCGACCATTTGAATTATTTACCTTTTTCCCATTTAATTCTTTAACAATTTATAGCCAACATTAAATAACACATCGGAATTTAATAAGCGGAAGACTGAACATGATATATCAATAAAGATGCAAATACCAATCCATACGTAAACTACTCAAGACTGGTGTCACAACTTCATAGACAGTCTAGGAGTACTACAAATAAAGGCCTGAAGAAAAGTAATACAACACAGTCTCTGAAAATGCATGAAGAAACAGAATAAAAGGTAGAAGGAGATGCCAAGGCCTGCGCACGCCTGCAGGAATATCTCTGGTTGCCTAATGAACTAGATGCAACAACCTTACTGCGGTTCGAAAGCTTCAGCACCAGGATCTACACAAAAAGAAAGCCAAGTGTAGTATCAGCACAATCGACCCCATGTGCTGGTAAGTGCCTAGCCTAACCTCGGCGAAGTAGTGACGAGGCTACTACCAGACTACCAAATAAACCCATACAGCTAAATAATATACAATGGAAAATAAAGCAGAAACCTACAATTTAAAAGTAAGACGGGGGAATGGAGACATGCTGCGGGGATATCAAGTAACAACAGGAAAAGAATAGATAACCGTAAGGAACCCGTAACTCACATATCATTGATAACCAGAAATTCAAACAACTGAATGGCATCACCCTTCGAGGTTTTACTCTCAACCTCACCAAATTTCAATATAATCAGCACGACATCACCCTTCGTGCTTTTACCTCACATAATCATGGCATGGAATGATCCTTCGTGCATAATCACTCATATAAGGGCACGGAATGGTACATCGTGCGGCACGGAATTGCCCTTCGTTCATTAACACTCTCTCACAATATCATGCACGACATCACCCTTCGTGTTTTAACACACTCTCACCAAAATAATGCACGACATCACCCTTCGTGCTTTAACACTCTTCCTCACCCAAACAAAAATTACAAACAATACGGAAAGGAATTAAATAGGATTACAATGAAATTATAATAAAAATCCTGGCAAGGGAACAACATCAAAGTAACAACATCCTGGCAAGGGAACAATATTAAAAGCAACAACATCCCGGCAAGGGAGCAATTATCATAATGCTCTTCTCTTTTTCACATTTACTTCACAACTCACTTTACAACTTGAGCCAACGCTCTAAAATGTCCAAATACCAATGATGCTTTCACAAATCAATTCACAACTTGAGCCAAAGTTCAACAATGTTCAAATACCCAATTTACTTCCACAAGCCTTGTTCAACAATATGAATATCACATAAGGCATGAAAAATATAAAACAGAGTCACATTAATCATGGTATAAGACTCACGGGCATGCTTGACACTAATGTATAGATACTCATCACCATGCCTATACGTCGTACTCAATAATTAACACGTAGAAAATAGGACACAACTCTTAATCCCTCAAGCTAAGGTTAGACCAAACACTTACCTCGATGCCACGAACACAATTCAAGCCTCAACTACTGCTTTACCTCTTGATTCCACCACCAATTTGCTTGTATCTAGCCACAAGCCACTTAACTATATCAATAAATGCTAAATGAATCAATTCTAATGCATGAAAATAGGTTTTATAAAGTTTTCCCCAAAAAGTCAAAAATCGACCCCGGGCCCGCTTGGTCCAAACCCAAAATTCGAACCAAAACCCGATTACCCATTCAACCCGAGCCCGAATATATAGTGGTCTTGGAATCTGACCTCAATTTGAGGTCTAAATCCCCAAATTTCAATATTCTTCGATTTTATCCAAAATTCCCCAATTCCACCATGAAAACCCTAGATTCTAGGATGAGATCTTGTAAAAAGAAGTTAAGAAGTGAAATAAATGAGTTTAAAATTACTTACTTCTATTTTGGGGAAAGAAAGAGTGCTTGAAAAATTGCCTTTATGTTTTAAGTTTCTGAAAAATGGTAAAATAACTGAAAAGTCCCACTTATATACTCCTCTCAAACTCTCACCGCGGACCGCATAAAATGGGTTTGCGGTCACGGAGCTTCACTGCGGACCGCAAGAAATCGAGCGCGGTCGCAAAGGTAAGGCCTTGCCCCATTGCGGACGACATAATTCCCTCCGTGGTCACGAAGTGCCCACCGCAGCCACAAGAAACCACTACGGACCGCATGGTCTGGTTTAGAGATCTGCAACTTCTCTGAACCTACAATAGCTATGTTCTAAGTCTAAATTCACTCCGTGGCTACCCAAAACTCACCCGAGCCCTTGGAGTTCCAAACCAAATATGCACACCAACCAAAAAACATCATACGGACTTGCTCGTGCAATCAAATCACAAAAATAAGATCAATAACTATGAATTAATCCTCAAAACTTGTTATTTAAGTTTGTGCCGGGCTCTAGAACCAAAATACGGGCCCGATACAAATGGTTTCAACGTTAATTCTTTTCTTTATTTCATAAATAATCCAGCAAAACAATTTCTTTCAAAAATTGACTTTTAAGGCTTGGGACCTCAGAATTCATTTTCTCGGCATATGCCCATATTCCATATTTTACTACGGACTTCCCGGGATCATAGAACACAAATCCGGTTCAATTTGCTCAAAATGTTGACCAAATTCAATCATTATCAAATTTTTAACTCAAGAAATTTCTATTTCTTATATTTTCACATAAAAGTTTTCTGGATACACGTCCGGACCATGCACGCAAATCGAGGTAGGGTAAAAGGAACTCAAAATTTACTTATAAGACAAGTGATGACCTTTTGGGTCATCACATCCTCCGTCTCTAAAACAATCGTTCGTCCTCGAACGGACATAGAAAAAAGTACCTGAGTCGGAGAAAAGGCTGGGATATTAGCTCCGCATATCGAACTCAGACTCCCAGGTCGATGCCTCGGCAGGCTGACCTCTCCATTGAACACGAACGGAAGGGAAACTCTTCGATCTCAACTTATGAACTTGCCGATCTAGGATAGCTACTGGCTCCTCCTCATAGGACAAGTTCTTGTCCAACTAAACAGTGTTGAAATCTAACACGTGGAATGGATAACCGTGATACTTCTGAAGCATGGACACATGAAACACTGGATGCACGACTAATAAGCTTGGCGGCAATGCAAGTCTGTAAGCTACCTCCTCCACTCGATCAAGAATCTCAAACAGGCTAATGAACCTTGGGCTTAGCTTGCCCTTCTTTCGAAATGTCATCACGCCCTTCATAGGCGACACCCGAAGCAACACTCGCTCGTCGACCATGAATGCCACATCACAAGCCTTATGGCCGGCATAACTCTTTTGCCTGGACTGAGCTGTACGAAGCCTATCTTGAATGATCTTGACTTTGTACAAGGCATCCTGTACTAGATCCATACCCAACAACCGAGCCTCTCCCGGCTCAAACCACCCAACCAGCGACCGACACTACCTACCATATAAAGCCTCATAGGGAGCCATTTGAATGCTTTACTGGTAACTGTTATTGTAGGCAAACTCCACTAAAGGCAAAAAAGGATCCCACGAGCCTCCAAAGTCAATAACATAAGCTTGGGGCATATCCTCCAAAATCGGAATAGTACGCTCGGACTGCCCGTCCGTCTGAGGATGGAATGCTGTGCTCTACTCAACCTTTGTGCCCAACTCCTGCTGTACTTCTCTCCAGAGATGCGAGGTAAAATGCGTACCTGATCAGAGATGATAGACACAGGCACACCATAAAGACGAACAATCTCCCGGATATAGATCTCAACTAACCTCTCAAAAGAGTAGGAGACTGCCACAAGAATGAAATGTACTGACTTGGTCAGCCTATCAACAATAACCCACACTGCATCAAACGTCCTCTGAGTCTTTGGGAGTCTAACAACAAAGTCCATAGTGATGCACTCCCATTTCCACTCGGGAAGCTCAATCCTCTGAAACAAACTACCGGGTCTCTGATGCTCGTACTTAACCTGCTGAAAATTCAAACATCGAGCCACATATGCAATAATATCCTTCTTCATCCTCCTCCACCAATAATGCTGCCGCAAATCCTGATACATCTTAGCGGCGCCCGGATGAATATAGTACCGGGAACTATGGTCCTCCTCAAGAATCAACTCTCAAAGTCCATCCACATTAGGCACACAAATACTACCCTGCATCCTTAAAACTCCATCATCTCCCACTATGACCTGCTTGGCACCACCGTGCTACACCGTGTCATTTAGGACACACAAATGGGAATCATCATACTGCCGATCTCGAATGCGTTCCGGTAATAAAGAACGAGCGACCGTGCAAGCTAACACACGACTAGGCTCAGAGATATCCAACCTCACAAGCTGATTGGCCAAAGCCTAGACATCCAAAGCAAGTAGCCTCTCACCGACCAGAATATATGCAAGACTTCCCATACTGGCTGACTTCCTACTCAAGGCATCAGCCACCATATTGGCCTTCCCCGGATGATATAAGATGGTGATATCATAGTCTTTCAACAACTCCAACCACCTTCTCCGCCTCAAGTTTAGCTCCTTCTGCTTGAACAAGTATTGCAAACTCTTGTGATCCGTGAACACCTCACATGACACGCCATATAAATAGTGCCTCCAAATCTTCAGCGCATGAACAATGGCTGCTAACTCCAAATCATGGACTGGATAGTTTTTCTCATGTATTTCAACTAACACGAAGCATAAGCAATGACCTTGACATCCTGCATCAACATCGCACCAAGTCCAACACGAGATGCATCACAATAAACTGTATATACCGTTGAACATGTAGGTAAAACCAACACCGCTGCCATAGTCAAAGCTGTCTTGACTTATGAAAGCTCGCCTTACACTCGTCCGACCACTTAAACTGGGAAGCCTTCTAGGTTAACCTGGTCATCGGGGCTGCAATAGATGAAAACCCCTCCATAAACCGACGGTAATAGCCTGCCAAACCCAAGAAACTTTGGATCTCTGTAGCTGATGCGGGTCGAGGCCAATTCTTGACTGCCTCTATCTTCTTGGGATCTACCTGAATACCCTCTGCTGAAACAACATGACCCAAGAAAGCAACTGAACTCATAATTTGAAAACTTAGCATACAACTGACTATCTCTCAAAGTTTGAAGAACCACTCTCAGATGCTGCTCACGCTCCTCCCGGATGCGGGAATAAATCAAAATATCATCAATGAAGACTATCATGAATGAATCCAAGTAAGGCCTGAACACTCGGTTCATCAAATCCATGGAAGTTGCTGGGGCATTTGTCAATTCGAATGACATCATACCGAGTGTAGAAGTCTATCTGAGGGACATCGGATGCCCTAATCCTCAAATGATGGTAGCCAGATATCAAGTCGATCTTGGAAAACACTTGGGCACCCTGAAGCTGGTCAAACAAATCATCAATCCTCGGCAATGGGTACTTTTTCTTGATTGTGACCTTGTTTAATTGCCGGTAATCTATACACATTCTCATCGATTCGTCCTTTTTCTTAACAAACATCACCGGTGCACCCCAAGGCGAGACACTAGGTCTAATGAAGCCTTTATCAAGCAAGTCTTACAACTACTCCTTCAACTCTTTCAACTCAGGCAGGGACATACGATACGGCAGAATAGAATTGGGCTCGGTGCCCCGAGCCAAATCAATACAGAAGTCAATGCCCTTGTCATGTGGCATACCCGGCAGGACTGAAGGAACTACCTCAGAAAACTCACGAACTACATACATAGAATCAATAGAAGGAACCTCAATAATAAATAATCGACATATGCCAAATAGGCCAAATATACTTTCTCGACCATACGTCGAGCCTTCTTGTAAGAGATAACACTACGGGTAGAATGACCAGGAGTCCCTCTCCACTCTAAACGAGGTAAACCTAGTAAGGCTAAGGTCATAGTCTTGGCATGACAATCCAAGATAGCGTGGTAAGGTGATAAACAGTCCATCCCCAATATGACATCAAAATAAACCATGTCCAATAGTAACAATCTACACAAGTCTCAAGACCCCCAATAACAACTATACAAGAATGATGGACATGATCTACCATAATAGAATCACCCACCGGTGTAGACACATAAATAGGAGCACTCAAGAAATTACTAGGCATGATCAAATACAGTGCAAAATAAGATGACACATAGGAATATGTAGACCCTAGGTCAAATAGCACAGAAGCATCCCTAGTACAAACCAGAATAATACCTATGATGATTGCATCATAAGCCTCAGCCTCAGGCCTGGCTGGAAGAGCATAACATCGGGGCTGGGCCCCACCAATCTGAATCACATCTTTGGGACGGCCTCCTGCTGGCTTGCCTCCACCTCTAGCAGCCTGATCTCCCCCTCTAGTACCTCTACCTCCACCTCTAGCACCTTTACCTCCACCCTAGCTGGCCAAGCGGACTGTGGAACACTCGATGCCTGAACCATGGCACGGGAACCCTGATGCTGAGAGATGCTCGATGCTCAAGGGCAAAATATAGCAATATTATCCATATTACCATAGGTATAACAAGCCCTCGGCTGCTGTGACTGCTTACCCTGACGAATTGAATGACCACCCCAGAAACTTTAAAGTGATAGTGCACTGATAGGAGCTGATGGTGCACTATAGGATTGCTGATCAGGATACTGCATGTAGGAACCTCGGCCACCTGGAGCACCATGAGAAGCCTGAAGTGTTGACTGAAAAGGCCTAGGAAGATGGCCTCTACCAAATAAATCTCTGCCTCTAGACGAGGCACCACTTAATCTACCTGAATGTTGGGGCCTCTTGTCGGACCCTTGACCACCCCTTGTGATAAAACCATCTCAACTCTCCTAGCCACATTGGCCGCCTCCTAAAAGGAAATCTCACTCCCCGTCTCGTTATCTATCTGAAGTCGAATAGGCTGAATGAGTCCCTCAATTAACCCCCTCACTCTATCTCTTTCTCTCTCAGTGGGAATTATAAGAAGAGCATGACGGGCCAAATCAATAAGCCTAGTCTCCTACTGGGTAACAATCATAGAATCCTGCTGGAGACGCTCAAACTATCTCTGATAGTTCTCCCTCTAAGTGATAGGAAGAAACTTCTCCAAGAATAGCTGAGAAAACTGGTCCCAAGTTAGAGTTGGTGACCAAACTGCTCTAGCCAAATGATAATCTCTCCACCAAGTCTTGGCAGATCCACATAAGCAAAAAGTAGCAAAGTCAAACCCGTTGGTCTCTACTATCCCCATGTTCCCGAGAACCTCATGATAATTGTCTAAATAATCTAGGGATCCTCAGAAGATGCATCACTAAAAGTGGTAGTGAAGAGCTTGGTGAACCTGTCCAATCTCCACAAGGCATCAGTAGACATAGCCACTCCAATAACGGTCTGAGCTACCATACCCAGCTGAACTGCTCCAACTAGCTGAGCTGCTGGAGTCTGAAACTAGGGAGCCATCTGCTCCGAAGTGTGGGTAGCAGAAGTTTGGGCTCCTCTTCCAGCCTGAGAGAAGGCTGGTGCTATAGGAAGCAAGCCTGCCCGGTGACACTCTCCATAAGGCCCACTAAAAGGACTAGAGCATTCTAAAGTACTGGGGTGGCAATGAACCTCTCTAGGACCTGAGCTGGGCCCACTAGAACTACTTGGGCTGGAACCTCATCATCAAACTCAGCCTGAGGCTCCGCCGATGGTGCTGCTGCTCAGGACTGAGCTCTGCCCTTGCCTCGGCCTCTAGCACGGCCTCGCCCTCTGCCTCTTGTAGGAGCTGCTACTGGGGGCTCGGGATGCTGATCAGTAGATGAGGAAGCACGTGTTCTCGCCATCTGCAAAAGAACAAAGTAGAAATTCAATTAGCATTGAGAAACCAAACCGCACGATAGGAAATAATAGATGTGAAATTTTTCCTAACTCTGTAGCCTCTAGGGGATAAATACAGACGTCTCCGTACCGATCCCCCAGCTTTACTAAGCTTGTCCGTGAAGTGTGAGACCTAAGTAACCTAGAGCTCTGATACCAACTTGTCATGATCTGGATTTCCCACCCTCGGGAGTCGTGATGGCGCCTACTAATGAAAGCTAGGAAAGCCGACCATTTGAATTATTTACCTTTTTCCCATTTAATCCTTTAACAATTTATAGCCAACATTAAACAACACAATAGAATTTAATAAGCGGAAGACTGAACACGATATATCAATAAATATGCCAATACCAATCCATACGTATACTACCCAAGACTGGTGTCACAACTTCACAGACGGTCTAGGAGTACTACAAATAAAAGTCTGAAGAAAAGTAATACAACACTGTTTCTGGAAATACATGAAAGAAAAAAAATAAAAGGTAGAAGGAGACACCTACAGAACTACCTCGATTCGCCTGATGAACTAGATGTAGCAACCTCACTACGGTCCAAAAGCTACAGCACCATGATCTGCACAAAAGAGTGCAGAGTGTAGTATCAGCACGACCGACCCCATGTGCTGGTAAGTGCCTAGCCTAACCTCGGTGATGTAGTGACGAGGCTAGGAATAGACTACCAAATAAACCTGTGCTGTTAAATAATATACAACGGAAAATAAAGTAGAAACCTACAATTTAAAAGTAAGAAGGGGGAATGGAGATATGTTGCGGGGATGTCAAGTAACAACAGGAAACAAATAGATAACCGTAAGGAACCCGTAACTCACATATCAACAATAACCAGAAAGTCAAACAACTGAACGGTATCACCCTTCGTGCTTTTACTCTCGCCCTCACCAAATATCAATATAATCGGCAAGGCATCGCCCTTTGTGCTTTTACCTCATATAATCATGGCACAAAATGATCCTTCATGCATAATCACTCATATAGTGGCACAAAATGGTACATCGTTCGACATGACATCACCCTTCGTGCATTAACACTCTCTCACCAAAACAATGTACGGCATCACCCTTCGTGCTTTAACACTCTTTCTCACCCAAACAATCACAAACAATACGGGAAAGGAATTAAATTGGATTACAATGAAATCATTATAAAAATCTCAGCAAGTGAACAATATCAAAGCAATAACATCCCGGCAAGTGAACAATATTAAAAGCAACAACATCCCTGCAAGGGAGCAATTATCATAATCCTCTTCTCTTTTTCACATTTACTTCACAACTCACTTTACAACTTGAGCCAACGCTCTAAAATGTTCAAATACCAATGATACTTTCACAAATCAATTCACAACTTGAGCCAACTCTCTACAATGTTCAAATACCCAATTTACTTCCACAAGCCTTGTTAAACAATAGGAATATCACATAAGGCATGAACAACATATAACGGAGTCACGTTAATCATGGTATAAGACTCACTGGCATGCTTGACACCAATGTATAGATACTCGTCACCATGCCTATACGTCGTACTCAACAATTAACACGTAGCAAATAGGACACAATTCCTAATCCCTCAAGCTAAGGTTAGACCAAACACTTATTTCGATACCACGAACGCAATTCAAGCCTCAACTACCGCTTTACCTCTTGATTCCACCACCAACTCGCTTGTATCTAGCCACAAGTTGGTTACCTATATCAATAAATGGTAAATGAATCAATTCTAATACATGACAATAGATTTTATAAAGTTTTTCCCAAAAAGTCAAAAATCGACCCCTAGCCTGCTTTGTCCAAACCCGAAATTCGGACCAAAACCCGATTACCATTCACCCTCGAGCCCGGATATATAATTGGTCTTGGAATCCAACCTCAATTTGAGGTCTAAATCCCCAAATTTCAATATTCTTAGGTTTTACCCAAAATTCCCAATTCCACCATGAAAACCCTAGATTCTAGGATGAAATTTTGTAAAAAGAAGTTAAGAAGTGAAAGAAATGAGTTTAAAATCTTGTGTTTTGGGGAAAGAAAGAGTGCTTGAAAAATCGCCCTTTATGTTTTAGGCTTCTGAAAATGGTAAAATAACGGAAAAGTCCCATTTATATACTCGTCTCAGACCACCGCGGATCGCATAAAATGGGTTTGCGGTCGCAGAGATCCACCACGTACCGCAAGAAATCGAGCACAGCCGCAAAGGTAAGGCCTTGCCCCACCACGGACCACATAATTCCCTCTGTGGTCGCGAAGTCCCCACCGCGGCCGCAAGAAACCACTGCGGACCGCATGTTCTGGTTCATAGATCTGCAACTTCTCTGAACCTGCAACAACTATGTTCTAAGTCTAAATTCACTCTGTGGCCTATCCAAAACTCACCCGAGCCCTCGGGGCTCCATATCAAACATGCATACCAACCTAAAAATATCTTACGGACTTGATTGTGCAATCAAATCACCAAAATAACATCAATAACTATGAATTAATCCTCAAAACTTATCATTTTTCTCAAGAACACTTAAAGTTCATTATTTCTCAACCGGACGTCAAAATCATGTCAAATAAACTTCATTTTTCATCAAATTTCATAATTATCATTCAAAAAATATAACAAGTTTGTATCGGACTTCGGAACCAAAATACAGGACCGATACCAATAGTTTCAACGTTAATTATTTTCTTTATTTCATAAATAATTTAGCAAAATAATTTCTTTCAGAAATTGACTTCTAAGGCTTGGGACATCAAAATTCATTTTCGGGCATACGCCCAAGTCCTATACTTTACTGCGGACTTCCTGGGATCATCGAAACACAGATCTGGGTCCGTTTGCTCAAAATATCTACCAAAGTCAACCATAATCAATTTTTTAACTCAAGAAATTTCTATTTTTTATATTTTCACATAAAAGCTTTCCGGATATATGTCCGAACCACACACGCTAATCAAGGTAAGGTAAAAGGAACACAAAATTTACTTATAAGCCAAATGATGACCTATTGGGGTCATCACATCTAGTAAAATTCAATCGGTTGAGAAGGCAAAAAAAATGGTAAAAAGAAGAATAAAATTAATAGCCCGTTTGGCCAAGCTGCAAAAATCAGCTTATTTTGAGAAGTTCTTTTTTTCAAAAGTATTTTTCTCAAAAGTACTTTTGGTGAGAAGCAGTTTGTGTTAGGCTAATTAGTTTGAAAAGCACTTCTGAGCAGCAATTAGTGTTTGGCCAAGCTTTAAAAAACTGCTTCTAAGTGTATTTTTCTCAAAAGTGCTTCTCAAAAAAGTGCTTTTGGAGAGAAGCTACTTTTTTCTGCTTCTCCAAAACTGCTTCTGCTTCTCCTCAAACGCATTTTTTTACTTCCAAAAGCTTGGCCAAACACCTCATTTTTTGGCCAAAAGTGCTTTTGACAAAAAAAAATCACTTTTGGCCAAACAGGCTATAAGTTTAGCTATGACAGAATAACATAAAATAATTTTTGTTTAAAAGTAATATGACCTTTATTTTTCTAAATGTTCAATAATTTTGTAACTGTTAAATTACTACTATTTAAATAAAGAAAAGTAGTAAAAAATCTGAATAATTGTATTCCTGGCATACCAAACGAATAACATCTTCTATTATTGTCACGACCCGAATTTCCCACCCTCGGGAGTTGTGATGACGCCTACTCATAGAAGCTAGGCAAGCACAATTTTATTAATCTTCGTTAACAACATAATCCCTTATTAATAGTTATTGGCAATAATATAAAAGCAACGAGATTAAATAATAAGCGAAAGTCATAGCATTATATAAAACTGAATAGGAATGCGGAAAATTCAACATAATCCTCTACAAAGACTGGTGTCACTATACTCACGAACTGCTAAGAATACTAAATACAAACGTATGAAAGAAAACATAAATTGTTTGTCTAGAATACAAGGAGATAACAGACTAAAAAAAGAGGATAAGGGAGACGCCGGGCCCGCGGATGCCTGCAAGGCTACCTCAGGTCTCGCAGGGCTGAAGGCTTGCTCCTACACTAATGCTGCTGTTGCTGCTCGAAACATGGATCTGTGCAAAAATAGCAAAGAGTGTAGTATCAGCACAACCGACCCCATGTGCTGGTAAATGTCTAGCCTAACCCCGGCGAAGTAGTGACGAGGCTAGACTGGACTACCACATAAACCTATGCAATTTTTTATATATATATATATATATATATACACAGCAGAATCGAAGTAAAAGACAAGTAAACAATATGGGAGGGGAAGCATGATGTGGGGAGCTAACAGTTTCTAGTATAAATTGACTGATACGAATGAAAGGTACAACTCATACAACAATAAGGAACTGAGATCAACAAATGCACGGCATCACCCCCAATCATGCTTTTACTCTCGTCCTCACCAAGTAATAGCATATCAAATGTGCACGATATCACCGTTCGTGCTTTTACTCTCATTCCTCACATATAATCAATAGAATCGGCATGGAATGGCACATTGTGAGGCACGACATCACCCTTTGTGCTTTACTCTCTTTTCCTCACAATAAGCAAGCAATGCACGGCATCACCCTTCGTGCTTTACACTCTTTCCTCACAAGAAACAAACAATGCACGGCATCACCCTTCGTGCTTTAACACTCTTCCTCACCCAATCAATAATCACAAACAAGGGCAAGGGAATAAATAAACAATAATAGGGATCCCGGTAAGGGAACACAAACAGGCAATTAAAAACCCAGCAAGGGTACAACATCAATAATCTCAATGCCCCGGCAAGGGAAAATATTCAATAATCAACAATGCCCAGGCAAGGGGATAGATCATTAACTCTTTCTCTTTCTTTTACTTTTATCTCATAGTTCACATTATCACTTGAGCCAGTGCTCCAAAGATTTACTCATCTCATATACCTTCACAATTTGTATTTCAACTCGAGCCAACGCTCCACGAAGTTTAAAATTCACAATTCCTTTCACAAGCTCATTACAACATATAGAAGTCATCAATTAAGCATGGAAGGTGTAACAACATCCAAACTGTTCACAAAATAAGGACTCACGGTCATGCTAAACACCAATGTATAGATACTCGTCACCATGCCTATACATTGTACTCGACAATTAGCAAGTAGCAAATAAGGCTCAACTCCTATTCCCTCAAGCTAGGGTTAAACCAAACACTTACCTCGATGCTTTGAACTCAACTCAAGCCTCAACTATAGCTTTACCCCGTGATTCCACCTCCAATCCGCTCGAATCTAGCCACAAATTATTCAATTACTTTAATAAACACCAAATGAATCAATTTGAATGCATAAAAATAAATTTCCCAAAAATTCCAAAATTGCCCCCGGGCCCACGCGGTCAAAACTCGAGGTTCGAACGAAAAACCGATTACCCATTCCCCCACGAACTCAAATATGTAATTTGTTTTTTTTAATCGGACCTCAAATAGAGGTCCAAATCCCCAATTTTTTGAAAACCTAGGTTCTACCCAAAACCCCCAATTTCACCCATGAAAATCCTTGATTTTAAGTGGGAAACATGTTAAATGATGTTTATGATTGAAAGAATTGAGTTAAAATAGACTTACAAATGATTTGGAATGAAACTTGTTCTTGAAAAATCGCCCAAAGGAGTTGTGTTTTGAAAATGGGATGAAAAATGTCTTAAAATCGACTAAGCATAAAAAAATGCAGGTTACAGATGTCGCAGGTTCGCAATTACGAACCCTGACCAAATTATGGGAATTGCGAACTCTGCTTCGCATTTGCGAAGCCAGGCTTTACAGGGGATCTTCGCATTTGCAATCTTGGTCTCGCATTTGCGAGCCTTGAACTTCGCATTTGCGATCCTAGGCAGGCCTGGGCTAGTTTCGCATTTGCAAACCAGCCTTCGCATTTGCGAGTTCGCATTTATGAACCAGGCTTCGCAAATGCGAAGCTTGGAGGCATGTTCACAGTATATTTTTCAAAGTTTAAAAATGCACTCTTACGCCTATTCAAAACTCACCCGAGCCGTCGAGGCTCCAAACTATATATGCTCACAACCTCAAAAACATCCTACGAACTTACTCGCGCGATCAAATCGCCAAAATAACATCATATACATCGAATTAAACCCCAAAATTCATAATTTCTTCCAAATTTTCATAAAACATCAAATTCTCATTTTTAAGTTCGAAACACGTCAAACGGCGTCCGTTTTCAACCAAACTATACAGAAAGTGCTTAAACCACATATAAGACCTTTACCGGGCACCAGAACCAAAATACGGGCCCGATACTATAGTCTTTTAATCAAACTTCATTTCCAATTTCCTTAATTATTTCTAGAAAACAATTTTACACAAAAATTCATTTCTCGGGCCTGGGACCTTGGAATTCAATTTTGGGCATACGCCCAAGTCCCATATTAATATCAAAATTTAGCAATTTCTCATAGAATTCATATTTAAGCTTTTCGGCTACGCGCCCGGACTCCGGACGCAAATCGAGGCAACCCTAAATGAGGTTTTCAATGCCTCGGAAGTACAAAATAGGTAGGAAAACAGGTGATGACCCCTTTGGTTCGTCACATTTTCCACTCTAAAACAACCATTCGTCCTCGACTGGACAAAAGAAGGAAGTACATGAGTCAGGAAAAATATAAGGACAACGGCTCCGCATATCGGACTTGGACTCCTAGGTCGATGCCTCAAGCTGACCTCTCCACTGAACACACACAGAAGGAAAACTCTTGGATCTCAACTGACGAACCTGCCAATGTAAAATAGCTACCGGCTCCTCCTCGTAAGATAAGTCCTTGTCCAACTGGACAGTGCTGAAATCTAACACGTGGGCTGGATCGCCGTGATACCTGCGAAGCATGGATACATAAAAAACTGGATGCACGACTGATAAGCTAGGCGACAATGCAAGTCTATAAGCCACCTCTCCCACTCGATCAAGAACCTCAAACAGGCCAATGAACCTAGGGCTAAGCTTGCCCTTTTTCCCAAATCTCATCACGCCCTTCATAGGTGACACTCAGAGCAATACTCGCTCACCAACCATGAAAGCTACATCTCGAACCTTACGATCTGCATAGCTCTTTTGCCTAGACTGAGCTGAACGAAGCCTATCCTGGATGATCTTGACCTTGTCCAAGGCCTCCTGAACCAAATCTGTACCCAACAACCGAGCCTCTCCCATCTCAAACCATCCAATCGGAGACCGACACCGCCTACCATGTAAAGCCTCATAAGGAGCTATCTGAATGCTCGACTGGTAGCTGTTGTTGTAGGCAAACTTTGCTAAAGGCAAGAACTGATCCCACGAACCTCCAAAGTCGATAACACAAGCTCGAAGCATATCCTCTAGAATCTGAATAGTCCGCTCAGACTGACCATCTATCTGGGGATAAAATGTTGTGCTCAAATCTACCCATGTACCCAACTCTCGCGTCACCGCCCTCCAGAAGCACGAGGTAAATAGCGTACCCCGATCCAAAATAATAGACACGGGCACACCATGAAGGCAAACAATCTCCCGAATATAGATCTCAGCGAACCTCTCAGAAGAATAGGAGACTGCCACAGGAATGAAATGTGTAGACTTGGTCATCCTATCAATAATAACCCATATCGCATCGAACTTCTTCCGAGTCAGCGGAAGTCCAGTAACAAAATCCATAGTAATTCCCTCCCACTTCCACTCGGGAAACTCAATCCTCTAGAATACACAACCAGGCCTCTGATGCTCGTACTTAACCTGCTGACAATTCAAACAATGAGCCACATATGCTACAATGTCCTTCTTCATTCTATGCCACCTATAATGCTGCCACAAATCCTGATACATCTTCGCGGCGCCCGGATGAATAGAGTACTTGGAACTATGGGCCTCTTCTAAAATCAACTCTCGAAGCCCATCCACATTGGGCACACAAACTTGCCCCTGCAATCTCAAAACTCCATCCGCATCCAACATAACCTTCTTGGCTCCTCCTCGCTGCACTGTGTCTCTAAGGACACACAAATAAGGATCATCAAACTGCCGATCATGGATATGCTCCAATAATGAAGAACGTGCAACCGTGCAAGCTAACACATGACTGGGCTCAGAAACATCCAGTCTCACGAACTGATTGGCTAAAGCCTAAAAATCCTAAGCAAACGGCCTCTCACTGACCGAAATATAAGCAAGACTGCCCATACTGGCCGACTTCCTACTCAAAGCATCGGTCACCACATTGGCCTTCCCCGGATGATATAAAATGGTGACATTATAATCCTTCAGCAACTCCAACCACATTCTCTGCCTCAGATTCAACTCCTTTTTCTTGAACAAGTACTGAAGGCTTTTGTGATAAGTGAAAACCTCACAGGCCATGCCATACAAATAGTGCCTCCAAATCTTTAATGTGTGAACAATAGCTGCCAACTCTAAATAATGCACTAGATAGTTCTTCTCATAAATCTTCAACTGCCTCGAAGCATAGGCAATGACCTTGCCATCCTGCATCAACAATGCACCAAGCCCAATACCGGAAGCATCACAATAGACTGTATAGGGCCCTGAACCTGTGGGCAAACCCAACACCAGTGCCGTAGTTAGAGCTGTCTTGAGCTTCTGAAAGCTCGCCTCACACTCATCCGACCATTTGAACTGGGAACCCTTCTGGGTCAATCTGGTCATCGGGGTTGCAATAGATGAAAATCCCTCTACGAACCATCGATAGTAGCCTACCAACCCCAAGAAACTCTGAATCTCTGTAGCTGATGCTGGTCTAGGCCAGTTCTTGACTGCCTCTATCTTCTTTGGATCCACTTGAATACCCTCTGCTGATACAACATGGCCACGAAATAAAACTGAACCCAACCAGAATTCACACTTCGAGAAGTTAGCGTATAACTGACTATCCCTTAGAGTCTAAAGAACCACTCTAAGGTGCTGCTTGTGCTCCTCCTAGCTGCGGGAGTATATCAATATATCATCAACGAACACTATTACGAATGAATTCAAATAAGGCCTGAACACTCGGTTTTTCAAGTCCATGAAAGCTGTTGGGGCATTTGTCAACCCGAATGAAATAATCAAGAACTCATAATGCCAATACCGAGTGCGAAAAACTATCTTAGGGACATCGGATGCCCTAATCCTCAAATGATGGTAATCAGATCGCAAGTCAATCTTGGAAAATACCCTGGCACCCTGAAGCTGGTCGAACAAATCATCAATCCTTGGCAGTGGATACTTATTCTTAACCGTTACCTTGTTCAATTGCCGATAATCAATACACATTCTCATTAACCCATCCTTCTTCTTGACAAATAACAGTGGCGCACCCGAAGGTGAGGCACTTGGTCTAATTAAACCCTTCTCAAGCAAATCCTGCAACTGTTCTTTTAACTCCTTCAACTCCGACGGGCCCATACGATATGGAATGATAGAAATGGGCTGAGTGACTAGAACTAGATCAATGCAAAAATCAATATCCCTATCGGGTGTCATACCCAGTAGGTCTGAAGGAAAAGTATCAGGGAACTCACAAACAATGGACACAGAATCGATAGAGGGAACCTCAGCATTGGAATCCCGAACATAAGCTAAATAAGCCAAATACCCCTTCTCGACCATATGCCGAGCCTTCACATACGATATAAAACTGCAAGTAGAATTTCCTGGAGTCCCTCTCCATTCTAAATGAGGCATACCTGGCAAAGATAAGGTCACCGTTTTGGTATGTCAGTCCAAGATGGCGTGATAGGGTGATATCTCGTCCATCCCCAATATAATATCAAAGTCAACCATATCTAAAAGAAACAAATCTACACGAGTCTCAAGATCCCCAATCACCATGACACAAGAGCGATGGACTCGATCGACCATAATGGAATCACCCACCGGTGTAGACACATAAACATGAATAGACAACGCATCACTAGGCATGATAAAATACGGGGCAAAATAGGATGACACATACGAATACGTAGACCCCAGATCAAACATCACTGAAGCATCTCTGTCACAAACCAGAACCGTACCTGTAATGACTGCATCTGAAGCCTCTACCTCGGGCCTAACCTGAAGAGTATAACATCGGGGCTGGGCCCCACCACTCTGATCTACCTCTCTAGGACGGCTTGCTGCTAGCTGGCCTCCACCTCTAGCGGTCTGAGCTCCACCTCTATGACCTCTACCTTCACCTCTAGTACCTCTACCCCCGCCTCTAGCTGGCTAGGCTGTTGTGGAGTAGCTGGTGCCTGAACCATGGCACGAGAACCCTGGTGCTGAGAATTGCTCGATGCTCGAGGGCAAAATCTGGCAATATGACCCGTGTCACCACAAGTGTAACAAGCCCTCGGCTACTGAGTCTGCTGGCCCTGTCGACCTGAATGACCACCATAGAAACTCTGAAGCGGTGGTTCACTGATAGGGGTTGGTGGTGCACTGAATGGCTGCTGATCAGAATAATGTGCGTGAGAACCACGGCCACCTGGGGCACCCTGAGAAACCTGGAGGGCTGACTGGAAAGGCCTAGAAGGCTGACCCCTATCATATGAATCTCTGCCTCTAGATGAGGCACCATTGAATCAGCATGATTGATGGGGTCTCTTGTCTGCTCTATGACCACCCCCTGTGGAAATACCATCTCGATCCTCCGGGCCACATTGGCTGCCTCCGAAAAAGAAATATCACTCCCCACCTCTCTAGCCATCTTGAGACGAATAGGCTGGATGAGTCCATCAATAAACCGTCTTACTCTCTCCATCTCAGTGGGGAGTATGATAGTAGCATGGCGAGCCAACTCAATAAACCTGGTCTTGTACTGGGTGACTGACATGGATCCTTGATGGGGACCCTCAAACTACCTTCGATAAGTCTCAGGTTGTGTAACAGGGAGAAACTTCTCCAGAATTGTATGCGTGAACTGCTCCCAGGTCAAGGCTGGAGACCCTGCTGGTCTAGCTAAACATAAATCCCTCCACCAAGTCTTGGCGGATCCAGATAGGTGAAATGCAGCAAAGTCAACTCCATTGGACTCAACAATACCCATGTTCCGAAGAACCTCGTGGCAGCTGTCCAAATAATCCTGAGGATCCTCGGTGAGTGCACCACTGAAAGTAGTAGTAAAGTGCTTGGTGAACCTATCCAATCTCCATAAAGCATCGACAGACATGGCTGCCCTATCACCTAACCGGGCTACCACACTCGGCTGAGCTGCTCCAACTGGCTGAACTGCTGGAGCCTGAACCTGAGGAGCTACCTGCTCCAGAGTACGAGTAGTAGGAGTCTGGGCCCCTCCTCCAGCCTGAGAGACAACTGGTGCTACAGGAAGAAAACCCGCTCAGGTAACACTCTCCACAAGGCCCACCAGACGAACCAAAGCATCCTAAAGAATTGGGGTAGCAATAAACCCCTCTGGGACCTGAACTTGGCCCACCGGAACTTCTAGGGCTGGGGCTGGAACCTCTTCGTCAAAGTCGATCTGAGGCTCCGCCACTGGTGCTGTTGCTCGGGGTTGAGCTCTGCCCCTACCTCGGCCTCTAGTGCGGCCTCGTCCTCTGCCCCTAGCGGGAGCTGTCTGGGGCTCGGACTACTGATCGGAAGAAGAGGAAGCACGTGTTCTCGCCATCTGCGAAAGAATAGAGTAAAAGTTCAATTAGCATTGAGAAGCCAAACCGCACGACAATGAAAGAACAAACGTGAAACTTTTCCTAACTCAGTAGCCTCTGGGGGATAAATACAGACGTCTCCGTACCGATCCCTCAGACGCTACTAAGCTTGTCCGTGATTTGTGAGACCTATATAACCTAGAACTCTGATACCAACTTGTCACAACCCGAATTTCCCACCCTCGAAAGTCATGATAGCGCCTACTCATAGAAGCTAGGCAAGCCAAATTTTATTACTCTTCGTTAACAACATAATCCCTTCTTAACAATTATTGGCAATAATATAAAAGCAACGAGATTAAATAATCAGCAAAAGTCTTAGCATTATATAAAACTGAATAGGAATGCGGAAAATTCAACAAAATCCTCTACCCAAGACTGGTGTCACTGTTCTCACGAACTGCTAAGAATACTAAATACAAACATCTGAAAGAAAACATAAACTTTTTGTATCGAATACAAAGAGATAACAGACTAAAAAAAAGAGGATAAGGGAGGCGTCGGGCCTGCGGACGCCTGCAAGGCTACCTCGGGTCTTGCTGGGCTGAAGGCTTGCTCCCACACTACTATTGCTGCTACTACTCGAAACCTGGAACTATGCAAAAATAGCACTGAGTGTAGTATCAGCACAACCGACCCCATGTGCTGGTAAGTATCTAGCCTAACCCCGGCGAAGTAGTGACAAGGCTAGGCTGGACTACCACATAAACCTTTGCAATTATTTTTATATATATATATATATATACATATATATATATATATATATATATATATATATATATATATATATATATATATATATATATATATATATATATA
>MU707027.1:31045-47328 GCA_026770625.1 Nicotiana glauca
TGGGAGGGGAAGCATGCTGTGGGGAGCTAACAATTTCTAGTATAAATTGACTGATACGAATGAAAGGTACAACTCATACAACAATAAGGAACTGAGATCAACAAATGCATGGCATCACCCTTCGTGCTTTTACTCTCGTCCTCACCAAGCAGTAGCATATCAAACGTGCACGGCATCACCCTTCGTGCTTTCACTCTCATTCCTCACTTAGAATTAATAGAATCGGCATGGAATGGCACATCGTGCGGCATGACATCAACCTTCGTGCTTTACTCTCTTTTCCTCACAATAAGCAAACAATGCACGACATCATCTTTCGTGCTTTACACTCTTTCCTCACAAGAAACAAACAATGCACGGCATCACCCTTCGTGCTTTAACACTCTTCCTCACCCAATCAACAATCACAAACAAGGGTAAGGGAATAAATAAACAATAATGGGAATCCCGGTAAGGGAACACAAACAGGCAATTAAAAACCCGGCAAGGGTACAACATCAATAATCTCAATGTCCCGGCAAGGGAAAATATTCAATAATCAAAAATGCCCCGGCAAGGGGATAGATCATTAACTCTTTCTCTTTCTTTCACTTCCATCTCATAGTTCACATTATCACTTGAGCCAGTGCTCCAAAGATTTACTCATCTCATATAACTTCACAATTTTTATTTCAACTCGAGCCAATGCTCCACGAAGTTTAAAATTCACAATTCCTTTCACAAGCTCATTACAATATATAGAAGTCATCAATTAAGCATGAAAGGTGTAACAACATCCAAACTATTTGCAAAATAAGGACTCACGATCATGCTAAACACCAATGTATAGATACTCGTCACCATGCCTATACATCGTACTCTACAATTAGCAAGTAGCAAATAAGACTCAACTCCTATTCCCTCAAGCTAGGGTTAAACCAAACACTTACCTCGATGCTTTGAACTCAACTCAAGCCTCAACTATAACTTTGCCCCGTGATTCCACCTCCATTCCGCTCGAATCTAGCCACAAATTACTCAATTACTTTAATAAACACTAAACGAATAAATTTGAATGCATAAAAATGAATTTCCCAAGTTTTTCTTAAAAATTCCAAAATTACCTCCGGGCCCACGTGGTCAAAACCTGAGGTTCGAACCAAAACCCGGTTACCCATTCCCCCACGAACTCAAATATGTAATTTGTTATGAAATCGGACCTCAAATTGAGGTCCAAATCCCCAATTTTTAGAAAATCTAGGTTCTACCCAAAACCCCCAATTTCACCCATGAAAATCCTTGATTTTAAGTGGGAAACATGTTAAATGATGTTAATGATTGAAAAAATTGTGAAACAATCGACTTACAAATGATTTGGAATGAAACTTGTTCTTGAAATATCGCCCAAAGGAGTTGTATTTTGAAAATGGGGTGAAAAATGTCTTAAAATCGACTAAGTATAAAAAAATGCAGGTTGCAGATTTCGCAATTGCGAACTGCGAACTCTGACCAAATTATGGAGATTGCGAACTCTGCTTTGCAATTGCGAAGCCAGGCCTTACAGGGGACCTTCGCTTTTGCAAACTTGGTCTCAGATTTGCGAGCCTTGAACTTCGCATTTGTGATGAATAACTTCACATTTGCGATCCTAGGCAGGCCTGGGCTGGTTTTGCATTTGCGAACCAGCCTTCGCATTTGCGAACCAGCCTTCGCATTTGCGAACCAGGCTTCGCAAATGCAAAGCCTGCAAGCCTGTTCATACCAGATTTTTCAAAGTTTAAAAATGCACTCCGTCGCCTATCCAAAACTCACCCGAGCACTTGGAGCTCCAAACCAAATATGCACACAACCTAAAAAACATCCTACGGACTTACTCGCGCGATCAAATTGCCAAAATAACGTCATATACATCGAATTAAACCCCAAAATTCATAATTTCTTCCAAATTTTCATAAAACATTAAATTCTTATTTTTAAGTCCGAAACACGTCAAACGATGTTTGTTTTCAACCAAACTTTACAGAAAGCACTTAAACCATATATAAGACCTGTACTGGGCGCCGGAACCAAAATACGGGCCCGATACCATAGTCTTTTAATCAAACTTTATTTCCAATTTCTGTAATTATTTCCAAAAAAAATTTTTACACAAAAATTCATTTCTCGGGCCTGGGACCTCGAAATTCGATTTCGGGCATACGCCCAAGTCCCATATTTTCCTATGGACTCTCCGGGACCGTCAAATCACGGGTCCGGGTCCGTTCACTCAAAATATTGATAGAAGTCAAATTTATTCAATTTAATATCAAAATTTAGTATTTTTCTTGTAAAATTCATATTTAAGATTTTCGGCTACGTGCCCGGACTGTGCATGCAAATCAAGGCAACCCTAAATGAGGTTTTCAAGGCCTCAGAAGTACAAAATGGGTAGGAAAATAGGTGATGACCCCTTTGGGTCATCACAATTATTTGCTAAATCAAAATGAAAATATGCATAAAAAGGCTTGAAGATAAGCTAATGAGAATTATGTCATAGTAAAGACGAAGTACAATTCAATTTGACATCATTTCTAGACATATATACCATTTCAAATCATGTTCTTTCAATGTATATACTAATGAGAAAATAACTCAGGAGATAATCGATACCATCTTATATTACAAAGAAGCTGTTCTCGGTCCTTGGTGCTCTATTTTAAAGAACAATGCATCCAGGATCCAATCAATTGAGATAATGTAATGACCTGCTTGGTCTTTTTGATCTCTAGCGTATCATGTCACGCTTTGAAGCCCTGAGTAACTTCACTTTAGGTATTATGACTTGCACGCGAGGTCGGAATTGAATTCCGAGAAGTTCCGAGTTGATTTGGAGAGAGAATTCTCATTTCAGAAGCTCTAAGTTGAAAGAATTGACTAAGATTGGATTTTTGAGTAAACGACCTTAGAATCGGGGTTCGAATGATGATTTTGGACTTAGGTGTATGTCTGGATCGGGTTCACCTATTGTGGAAGTTAGCATTTTCGGAGGAATTTCATAAGTTTGGGTTGAAGTACATCTCAATATTACCAATGTCCGTTTGGGATTCAGAGTCTGGGAATAGCTTAGTATGGTAATTCTGGTGTTGGGAGCATGATCAGAAGTGAAATGGGTGGTCCGTGGGTCATTTTGGAGCCATTTGGCTAAAGATAGAAATTTGAATGTTTTAGAGAAGTTTGATCGGGAGTGAATTTTTTGATATCGGGGTCGAATTCTAATTTCGGAAGTTGGAGTAGGTCCGTAATGTCGAATATGATTTGTGTGCAAAATTTAAGGTAAATCAGACTTGATTTGATAGGCTTCAACATCGAATGTAGAAATCTGGAATTTCTAAAGTTCATTAAGCTTGGATTAGAGGTTGATTCGTGATCTTAGCGTTTTTTTATATGACTTGAGGACTCGAGCAAGTCCGTAATGTGTTTTGGGACTGGTTGGCATGCTTGGTTGGGGTCCTGGGGGCCTCGGGTGGATTTCGGATGGTTAACGGATCGAATTATAATTTGGAGGAAGAACTGAAGTTGCTGGTTGCTGGTGTAACCGCACCTACGAGACTTGGGCCGCTGGTGCGGAGCCGCAGAAGCGGCCCTTGTGTCGCAGAAGTAGAAAATGGATGGGCTTGGCTAGGGGATCTTCCATAGAAGCAAGACCACAGAAGCGGTCATGGCTCTGCAGAAGCGAACTTGAGCGAGTTGGCTGAGACCGCACCTGTGATGGAAATTTTCGCAGGTGCGGCTGGTGCACCGCAGGTGCGGAAATGCTGGAGACAGTGTGTTCTTTTAAAAATCGGGAGATGGTCATTTTTCTCCCATTTTCAGTTGGTGTGGGAAAT
This sequence comes from Nicotiana glauca, assembly GCA_026770625.1. Taxonomy (NCBI): domain Eukaryota; kingdom Viridiplantae; phylum Streptophyta; class Magnoliopsida; order Solanales; family Solanaceae; genus Nicotiana; species Nicotiana glauca. Next base: position 34,891 of record MU707027.1, read on the forward strand.
TTGGAGAGCTTCAAGTGGGGTTTTTCATCATCAACAAAAAGGTAAGATAACCCCTCCTATCTTGAGTTAAATACATTGATTATGTATGGGTTTTAGCATGTAAATTGGTAGAAATTTGGGGGTTTGAAGAAAACTTAGAAATTTAGTATTCTTGGATTTCGACCACGATTTTGGTAATGGAATTGAGAATTAATTATATAGTTGAGTTCGTGAGGTTATGGGTAAATTTTATCTTTGAAATTTTTTGGAATCCGGGCTCGTGGGCCCAAGGGCATTTTTGTCAAACTTTTGATCGGGATTAGGAATTGGTATAAATTGGATTATAATGAGTAGTTGATCTCATATTAATTGGTTTACATAATTATTGGTTTGAGTCTTCGAAAGGGTGTGGATTGCCGATTATGGAACTTCAGAGCGAGGTGAATCTCCTTTCTAACCTTGTAAGAGGGAATTGTCTATGTAGGTGAATGAATTGAACATATGTGATGCTATTTGTGGAGGCTACGTACGCATGAGGTTACGAGAGTCCGTGCGTAACTACTATTATGCCTTTGTCCGGGTAATCTAGGACCCAAGAGCATTCTTACTTGTAATGATTGTAATTTATTGATGGTTTAATTAGCTTAAATCATATCGAAGTGGCGAATGTTTTTCTAAAAGAGTTAAACTTAATTTTCTTGACTAGTAAAAGAGAAATGTACACCTCCTTGAACAATTGTTTCCTGGATGAAGTCTTGATTGACTATTTGAATATGCGTTTCTATGTGTACCTGCGTCGTACGTATGATTCGCGAGCATGGTGATTGTTATTTGTATTTGACCGCGTCGCATGTATGATTCGCGAGCAGGGTAATAGATGCAACTATGGTTCGCGCCATTCGACCCTCAGGTAGTGCACAATTTAAATATTGTTGGATCGGGTCGTACGTCCTTGACATGATTTACGCATGCTTGTAATGCTTGCCTTGAAACTTATTGAAGTTGATATTGTTTCTTCCCAGCTGAGAATGTATGTATAATTGATGAAAAAGGAAACTTTGGGAAATTTCACATAAATATGAAGATTTGCTTACATGTTTCACTCTATTGAATTATAATCATATTTGTATAAATCCTCGATTTGTCATATTATTGATGTTTCATTATTGGACCGCTAGTAAATGTCGAAGTCAACCTCTCGTCTCTACTTCTTCGAGATTAGGCGGGATACTTACTGAGTGTACGTTGTTTTCGTACTCATGCTACACTTGCTGTGCATTTTGTCGCACATGCATATGCACCTCTAGCGGCTTAGTGGACATAGCAGCATTGTTGATACAAAGACTTAGGTGAGCTGCACTTTTCAAGACGACTCGCAGTTGGCAGAGTCTCTTTCAGATTTCCATATTTACCTTCTATTCTATCTATATTTTGGACAGTTATTGTATTATATTGTTTCTTAAAGATAGCTCATGTACTTGTGACGCCGGGTTTTGGGATGGTTATGAGACTGCTCAATATTAAATTTGCTAAAGACTTCACCTTATTTCAGAGGATTTTGTAAATTATTGCTTAATATATAAAAAGAATGATTTTAAATAAGTCCTAAAATGAGAATTTAATTAAGTAATTATGGTTGGCTTGCCTGACAGTGGTGTCCAGCGCCACCACGACCCTTAGTGGATTTTGGGTCGTGACAACATGGTATCAGAGCAGCAGGTTACCTTAGGTCTCACAAGTCATGAGCAAGTCTAGTAGAGTCTCGTGAATCGATACGGAGATGTCTGTACTTATATTCGGGGGGCTACAGGTCTGTTAGGAGCACTTCCCTTCTTGATTCCTCATCGTGCGAATTGATTCATTTAAGGTTTATGTCTTTATTTCCTTCCTACTCAATCTTACTTGACGTGAAGCGCTTGTTATCAATTGGGAATTGAAGAATTGTAATGATACAACAAATAAAGTGCAGGATGTTTCTCCCTTAGGAGTTGTTTGGGCTACTATTCATGCCTTGCGGAAGGATATTTTGTTGTTTTAGCTCAGTAGCTGTACTTTTGAGAGCTTTGAGGCTAGGCATAAGTTTCCATGATGCTTATGAACGATTGTCGTATGGCACTGATATGATGGTAGGATGGTTGCCTACATGTCGGGTTAGTGAATGACTTGAAGGGAGTTTTACTCAATGTATGATTTAGAGCTTCGATATTTAATTCACAGTGGGGAAAAGACAATCGGGCTAAGAATGTTCAGATTTGGGTATATGGAGTAACGAGGCTTGGTATTTGCGAGCGTGGTAGAATTTTCATTTGTGATGAGGTGCCGTTGACCTCGTTGAATGTACTATGTTCGCCGGTGTTAAAGACCATCTACAATTCTCCCTTGAGGTAGGGTATTGTAAGATAGTATTGGAGAAGCGGCTGTCAGAAATTGCGGGGTGCGGTGGTTTAGAATTAAATGTATATTACTAATGCTGATGGCTCGAGAAAGATGATCTTCGAAAAGGTCTAAAGGTTAGTAGCGGTCTGTCTATTTGAGTGCTACCGAGATAGATTTTAATCTAAAGGCATCAGCAGAGCAACAAAGGATGAGGAAGGACGTGTGGGAAGTGTCATGCGGTGGTCAAACTTCTAGAAGGCCAGGCGTAAGAAGTGGAGGTCGAGTAGTTTCTTAAATAAGTGAGTCTACCCAAAGTGGGAGAGTAGCAGAGTAGTATGTGGATTCAGTGGCTGGGTCTACGGATTTAATTAGAAGTATGAGCTACTATTCGGTAGGAGATTCAATATGACGGAAAGGAGCTGTATGAAGGAGGATACAACATGACTTTGAATTGGGAGATATTGTCGCACATTTAATTAATGTCGACGAGGAGTGAATGGACTTGTGCAGCTGGTGGATGAGCATGGGCTCAGGATGAGTTAGTAATGTTGTAGTTATTGCACCCCGTGCGGCAGCGTTGGAAGATCTCGGCATGAAATCTCCACAGGTGGGTTAACTCCTGTGAGCAGATCAGCAGTCGCATGGTTGGAGAAGCTTCTATGAAGAATCCTACTGGCTATTTGGTGTAAAGGTCGGACATGTAAATGTGGTAAATGGGTTACAGAAAGATTTCGAGGAGCTTGGCAGGTTGGTTGTGCTAGATCATGTCAACAATGAAGAAAGAATCTTGTCAGATTCCAGAGATGTGTAATGGTGGCTTCAAGCTAAGTGGGAGAGTCCCACTGTCTACGATAGGGTTGTATAATTATCTTCTTGTGATGGTCGGGTTATCAGTGTATTGGTAAGTTGTTTCGGCTAAGGAAAGAGAATATCAGTAGTAATTTGAACAAAGGAATTGAAGAATGTGTTCTATAACAGGCATCATCAATTCATGTTTGAGCTTGGGAAACACTCAGGAATTATGCTTCGCATAGAAGTGAGTTGCAAGGAAGGTATGTGGTGGTTTGTGGGATTTTAGACAACATGGTCTCGTGTTACAAAACCACTCGGGATGAGTGCGGGTTGAGTGTGCTATGTGTTGAAGGAAGTTATTATTGTTCTAAGGCAATTAAGGATAAATTGGAAGAGGTTGGATTGGTTAGCCATGATTGAATTGGCATATTGGTCGCAACGATCAGTTCCTTTAGTGTGATTAAGTTATGCAAGTGATTTGTGATGGTACGATAAGGCTTGTCGGCCGTCGTAATTGAATTTATTCGAAAGTATTCTAGTATTATGGCCTGCTATGTGTAGGCAGATACCAAAAAGGGCTATAGTGGTTTAGGCCACTACTTAAAGAATTGCATCTTCTACGATTGCAAAAATTCACTCGTGTGTTGCTATAGTTCTCTTGGAATGAGTTAAGTAAAAAGCTTCCATGTGAGGAAGTGTTTATCATGTTAGTGGTTCAAGAGTTGTGATGAAATTCTTGTACTATCGCATTTTGGCTTGTTAAGGTACAGTGAGCGGTATGAAATTTGAATGTGAGGATCAAGGTTGTGGTCTGGTGTTGACAAGGATGTCACAAGCTCAGATGAGCATGAAAGGGGTTTGAATGGTTAGAGTAAGCTGGTATTGTCTTCAGCGTCTCCTGGGGTCGGTGATTTGTGGAAGAGGCTTTGTATCCTGGTTATGGATTCTTGATCGCTTTTCAGCGTTGGTGCGACCGGTGGTATGGATGTGCAGACTTGTTATCTGATATGAAAGATCATAGGAGCATGTCCCACGGGAAGATTGTATAAGTGTGACATGTAGTTACTTTATTAATTGAAGAATGAAACCAAGTATGAAGATTGTGGTGATATCATTAATTTGAGGATTTATGCTTGGAGGGCACATGGCTTATTGGGTTGTAGACTGTGGAGGATTACCTCGATTATGATGGTTATTCATGTGTGTTATGGGAAAAAGGGGCTATTGTGGACCCAGAAAAGATTACTGGCCTAGTTCGGTACGATCAGAATTGACTTGAGGTCTGTGGATGGATTTAAATATGAATATGGGCTCTACATGGGGCCGAATGTGTTCATTTCAGCAGAGCTCTCCATATGGAGGATTAATCGAACGTTGGATGTTATTTCATTGTTGGCTATTTCATGTAATGCTATACTATGCCATCTGAATTGCGAAACAATTGGTAAATTTCTTATGTGTTAAGGTTCCGCGTAGTGATGGTGTTATGTGAACAGGATGGCTCTTTCGTTTCAGAACATATATCGCACCTCAGTTGAGCTTGAGTTTGTTAGCCTATGACGCTATATGTCCCTTCAGGGATGGTATTATGCACTTAGCATGCTTGTGACCGATATTCGATATTGTGTTGTAATGAGCAATTTTGCACGATATGTATCTCCTTATGTAAATTTTATGTGTGGATGGGGTGACACGCTGCCATGGGTATATTGTTTGGATCGGGCTGCACACTGCAACAGTGTGATGATGATTACCGTTCCTTATATTCTATTATGTGTGTTTTGTTTCCCATTTTCTGAGGAAAGTTCATATTAGTTGCGTAATTTGAGTAGTCCCTTCCAGAGTTCATTTTCCTTATGTATCATGTTTGAGTTGGTAGCCTATGGGCACAGAGTGGCACCATATTAGACTTTTGATCATGTTTGGGGTGGCTTGTTGCCTGAGCAGTTCGTACTGGGTGAGACAAGGTTATTGGACCTAGGATCAGTGCAATCGGATTGTATGAAGTATATTAAAGATCAAGGATCAATATTTGGTTCAGAATGAGGTAATGTTCTTGTCAGGAGTTTAGACTCAATGATTTGTTGACTTGGCAGTTGGTTGTGGATTTCTACACGTCTCTTCTATAGTGGTGGTGTTATAAGAGTTGGAACAAGACTTATATATATATATATATATCATGAGGTGCGTGGTGAGCATCAGATTCGGGTAATGTTGGTTATTAAGATCAGAGAATGTTATTATGGTCCTGTGAATGATGTGGTGCATGGTGAGAATTTAGCAAATGTATGCAATCATGTTCTGGTACCTCGTCTAGTGATTGCTACGATGTTCCTATGTTGGAAGCAGGCCTGGTGGAGAATTCCAGATGTTGGAATTAGGTTCTAAGCTTAATTGTGTGAATAAAAGAGAATATCTTCATATTTGATCGAGTTAATGTGCTCAACTGATCTGTGGTAGCACGGGTAGGTGGTCAAGGTGTAAACAGTGATTTCGGACAACTTCGGTGCAGTCCCCAGCACATTCGAGGACAACCATATATTTAAGTGGGAGAGAATGTAACGACCCAACCGGTCCTTTTGAGCTCAAGTGCATCGTGTCGAGGTTTGACGCCCGAAGTAGCTTCACTTCAGGTATTATGACTTGTACGCGAGGTTGGAATTGAATTCTGGGAAGTTCGGAGTTGATTTGGAGAGAGAATTCTCGTTTCGGAAGCTTTGAGCTGAAAGAATTGACTAAGATTGGATTTTTGAATAAACGATCTTGGAATTGGGGTTTGAAGGTTCCAACAGGTTCATATGATGATTTCGGACTTGGGTGTATGTCCGGATCGGTATAATATTATTGGACCTCTAGTAAGTGTCGAAGTCGACCTCTCGTCTCTACTTCTTCGATATTAGATGGGATACTTACTGAGTACACGTTGTTTTTGTACTCATGCTACACTTGCTGTGCATTTTGTTGTAAAGGCACATGTACCCCTAACAGCCTAATGGGCATAGTAGCAAGGATAATACAGAGACTTAGGTGAGCTGCATCTCTCGAGGCGATCCGCAGCCAGCATAGTCTCTTTCATCGTATAGTATTTACCTTCTGTCCAATTTGTATTGTGGATAGTTATTGCACTTTATTTTATTTCTTAGAAATAGCTCATGCACTTGTTACACCGGGTTCTAGGATGCTTATAGGATTATTAAATATTAATTTTGTTAAAGACATCATCTTATTTCAATGAATTTCATTATTTATTGTTTAATGTATAAAAGGAAAGATTTCAACAAATACTAAAATGGGTATTTAATTAACTTCTTGGTACTGGCTTGCCTGACAGTGGTGTCCGGTGCCATCATGACTCTAAGTGGATTTTGGGTCTTGACAATATGGTATCAGAGCACTAGGTTAACTTAGGTCTCACGAGACATGAGTGAGTCTAGTAGAGTCTTGTGGATCGGCTCGAATACGTCTGTACTTATCTTCGAGAGGATATAGGGCTGTTAGGAGCATTTCCCTTCTTGATTCTTCATCGTGTGGTTTTATTCCTTTGAGGGTTATGCCTTCATTTACTTCCCATTCAATCTTATGCGACGTGAAGCAATGGTTCTAAATCGAGAATCGAGGAATTGTAATGGTACTGCAGATGTGGTGCGTGATGTTTCCTCCTGCGTATTTTACTGGGCAGCGAAGGATGAGAAAGAGCATGTGGGAAGTGTCTTGTGGTGATTAAACTCCTAGAAGGCCAAGTGTGGGAAATATGAGTTGAGTAGTTGCTTAAAGGAGTGAGTTTGACTAAAGTGGGAGAGTGGCAGAGTAGTATATGGGTTCAGTGGCATGATAACTGCACACCTTGAGTAAACGTTTAGAGTGATTTGGGAATTTTAGTGGACAATTATTAGGTCCGCGGGCTTAATTTGAAATATTGGCTATTATACGTCGGGAGATTAGATGCAACAGTAAGGGGGTTGCTTGATACGAAGAAGGATGCAATATATAACTTTGAATTAGAAGATATTTTTGCACATTTAGTTGATGTCTATAAGAAATGAATGGACTAGTACAGTTGGGGAATGCATGAGATCATAATGGGTTATTGATGTCATAGTGATTGTACCCCGTGCAGTGACGTTTGAAGATGTCGGCGTGTAATTTCCACAGGTAAGTTATTTCCTGTGAGAAGGTTAGTGGTCACGTGGTTGGCGAAGCTCCTATGAAGCATTTTACTGACTATCTAGTAAGAGGTCAAATATGTGAATGTTGTTAGAGATTCAAAGATTTCACGAAACACTAACAGAAGGATTCGAGAAATCTGGCGGTTTGATTGCACAAGGTTATGTCAATAAGAGATAAAGAATTTTGGTGGGTTCCACAGTTGTGTAATAGTGGCTTCAAGCTAAGTGGGAGAGTCCCACCGCCTACGATTGGGTTTCATGGTTATCTACTTGTGAGGTTTGGGTTATTGGCGTATTGGTGAGTTATTACAGCTAAGGGAAAAGAACATAAGTGGTAATTTGAGCAAAGGAAATGATAAATGTGTGCTATAGTTGACCTTATTGACTCATGTTCAAGCTTTAGGAAGATTCAGGATTTATGCTTTGTATAGAGGTGCTTTACAAGGAAATTGATTCAGTTGAGTGCTTCATTGAGATGGGTGTTCATATGCCAGCGGAGCCTTGGAGTTGATTATATTCGGGACCAAGCCATAATGGGTGACTCTCAACAACGGTCCTAGTGAATTCAAAGGTTAAAATGCGGTGCATAAGGATTCAAGCCCGGAGTATGGTTAAGAATCGCGCTTTTGTAGAGGATTATAATAAGAGGTTCGGAATGTTCTATGATATTTTCGACTTGCAATGTAGCATTGGGAGGAAATTGAGAAAAAGACTTCGAATTCATAGAGGAATTATCAGAATGGGTGTATCAATTGAAGATGCAAATGTGCATTCAAGGAGCATATGAAACGGTTCATGGGTTTGGAGACAATGTGGTCTCGTGGAATAGGGTCACTCAGGATGAGTGCGAATTTGGGTTAGTGATATTTTGAATGGGGCTACTATTATTCCTAAGTCACACCCAGAGTAAACTAGAAGAAGTAAAATCAGTCAGCAATGGTTAAATTGGTATAATGGTGGAACTGATTAGGTCCTTTAGCATGTTAAGTTATACACATGATTACAGTAATGTGTGCGAGGTTTGACGGTTGCTGTAATTGATTCTATTTAGAGGCTTTCGAGTATTATGGCCTATTATGTGCATATGGATCCCGGAAGAGTTATGATAGTTTAGACCACAACTTGAGGTTGGTATTTTCTGCGGTTATGAGAATTTAGTCATAGGTTGTAATGGTTCCCTTGAAATGAGTTAAGTAAAAGGCTTCTACATGATGAAGTGTTTACCCTATTAGTGGTTCAGGATTTATGATGAAATTCTTGTACTCTTGCGTATTGTCATGATTAAGTGCGGTGAGTAGCGTGGAATTTTGAAGTTGAGAATCAAGGTTGCAGTTCGGTGTTGACAAGGAGGTTACGGGCTCGGATGAGCAGGAAAAGAATTTAGATGTTTAGAGTAAGCTAGTATTATCTTCAGCGTCACCTGATATCAATGTCACGAGTAAGAGGTTTTGTGTATTGACTTGTGGATACTTGATTCGCTTTGTAGCATTTGTATGGCCGGTGGTATGGATGTTTAGACTTGTTACCTAGTGTATAAGGACATGGGAGCATATCCCACAAAATTATTATATAAGTGTGACGTGTAGTCACTTAATTGATTGAGGATTTAAACCAAGTATGCAAATTGTGGTACTATCGCTAATTGAGAGACTCGCACTACCGGACGAGTTGGACGACCACCAGTGCCACCCACTGAGGCCACCAGAGGCCGTGGATGCGGTCGTGGTCGTGGTAGAGGCAAAGCAGTGAGGGCAGTACCTGTTGATCCACCAACTGCCCCAGCTCCAGATCAGACTCTAGCAACACTATTTCAGGCACCGACTGTGCCCATCGTGATTCCAGGTTTACAAGAGACCTTGGCACAGATCTTGAAAATTTGCACTGTCCTGGCTTAGGTGGTTTCGGCCACCATAGCAGCAGCAACTACTTTGCAGGCCGGAGGAGGCAACCAGACCCCCGCTGCTCGCACACCTGAGTAGGTAATGCAGGGACTACAAACGCCGGAGGCACGTCCAGCTCAGCCGATTGCATCAGTACCGGAGTTCAGGGTTCCAGTTATGCCGAAGGATGAGCAGCGTCGTCATGAGAGGTATGGTAGACTCCAGCCTCTAATATTCAGTGGTGCTGAGGGCGAGGATGCCCAGGGCTTTCTTGCCAGGTGTTAGTGGATGCTCCGTACAGCAGGGATGCTTGAGTCTAGTGGTGTGGCGTTTACCACCTTCCAGTTTACTGGAGCTGAATTTACTTGGTGGGAGGATTTTGAGAGGCGTAGGCCTGTTAGTGCAGCACCTCTTTCTTGGCAGCAATTCTTCACTCTCTTCTTGGAGAAGTATGCGCCACAGTCCCGCAGAGAAGAGCTGCGTAGGCAGTTTGAGTGGTTGGTGCAGGGAGATATGACCATGACCCAGTATGAGATGAGGTTTTCTGAGTTGGCTTGTCATGCCACCTAGATGATTCCATCAGATCACGAGAGGATCAGGAGATTTATGGATGGCCTTAACCACCATCTCCGTATTCTGATGACTAGAGAGAGTATTGGGTGCTACATTCGAGGAGGTGGTGGATATCGCTCGTGAGATTGAGACAGTTTGCCGTCGGAAGCGAGAGGAGAGGGAGTCCAAGAGGCTTCGTGGATCAGGCAGTTATAGTGGTACTCTTTCGAGGGGCCAGTTCCAGCATGGTAGAGGTCGTTCTTTCAGGACTGCTTAGTCGGCCCGTCCAGGGTATCGTGGGGCATCTTCAGGTCGTGGTCATCATGGGTCCCAGCAGGGCCAGCGTTAACTCAACGCCTTCCTAGCTCAGAGTTCATCTCATGCCCCATCAGCTTAGGGTTCTTCTGTGCCGAGTGTATCTGCTAGTCACTCTGGTGCGAAGGGTTCCCTTCAGTCCTCATCTCCAGCACTGGGTAGTTGTTATGAGTGCGGAGAGTTTGGTCACATGAGGAGGCAGTGCCCCGACTTCGTAGTGGTCAGTCAACCCTTAACTTCTGTTCCAGTTACTTCACCACCCGCCCAGCCAGCTAGGGGTGGAGATCAGGCAGCCAGGGGTCGCCTTAGAAGGGGAGGTCAATTAGGCGGTGGCCAAGATCATTTTTATGCTATTCCAGGTAGGACAGATATCATTGCTTCAGATGCTGTCATTACAGGTATTGTTAACGTCTGCCACAAAGATGCCTCCGTATTATTTGAACCCGGTTCCACCTATTCTTATGTGTCCTCATATTTTGCTCATTATTTGGGTGCGCCCCGGGAGTTTCTCGCTTTACCTGTTCATGTGTCTACCCTGATGGGCGATACTGTTGTTGTGGACCGTGTGTACTGGTCATGTATTGTGACTATTGGGGGTCTGGAGACCCGAGTTGATCTATTGCTATTGAGCATGGTGGACTTTGATATTATTTTGGGCAAGGATTGGTTATCTTTGTGTTAAGCTATTCTTGACTGTCATGCTAAGACAGTCACTTTGGCCATGCTGGGTGTACTGCAGATCGAGTGGCGTGGTGTGACTGATTATGTTCCAAGTAGAATGATTTCTTTTGCGAAGGCCCAGCGTATGGTTGGGAAGGGTTGTCTATCGTATCTTGCCTTTGTGAGGGATGTTGGAGCTAAGGCTCCCAATATTGATTCTATCCCAGTTGTGAGGGACTTTCCTGATTTATTTCCTGCAGACTTGCCGGGCATGCCACCAGATAGGGATATTGATTTTGGTATTGACCTGGTGCCACGCACTCAGCCCATTTCCATTCCTCCATATCGCATGGCACCAATGGAGTTGAAAGAATTGAAGGAGCAGCTTCAGGAACTTCTAGATACGGGGTTCATCTGGCCTAGTGTCTCACCTTGGGGAGCCCGGTTCTGTTTGTGAAGAAGAAGGATGGCACAATGAGAATGTGCATTGATTACCGACAATTGAACAAGGTAACAATTAAGAACAAGTATCCCCTGCCTCGTATTGATGATTTATTCGACCAGCTTCAGGAGCGAGGGTGTTTTCCAAGATTGATCTTCATTCGGGTTATCACCAATTGAAGATCAGGGATTCAGATATTCTTAAGACTCTTTCAGGACTAGATATGGTCACTATGAATTTCTTGTCATGTCTTTCGGGCTGACCAATGCCCCAGCAGCGTTCATGCATTTGATAAATATTGTATTTCGGCCTTATCTGGATTCATTCGTTATTGTTTTCATTGATGATATTCTGGTGTACTCATGTAGTCAGGAGGAGCACGCGGAGCATTTGCGAGTTGTATTGCAGAGATTGCAGGAGGATAAGCTTTATGCAAAGTTCTCCAAGTGTGAATTTTGGCTCGGCTCAGTGGATTTCTTGGGACACGTGGTGTCTAGCGAGGGTATTCATGTTGATCCAAAGAAGATAGAGGCAGCTCAGAGTTGGCATAGACCGTCCTCAGCTACAGAGATTCGTAGCTTTCTTGGGTTGGCAAGCTATTATCGCCGGTTTGTTCAGGGATTCTCATCCATTGCGTCGCCCTTGACCAAATTGACTCAAAAGGGTGCTCTATTTGTATGGTCGGACGAGTGTGAGGAGAGCTTTCAGAAGCTCAAGACAGCTTTGATCACAGCTCCAGTATTGGTTTTGCCATCAGCTTCAAGTTCATATACCGTGTATTGTGATACTTCGAGAGTTGGGATTGGTTGTGTATTGATGCAGGAGGGTAGAGTTATTGCTTATGCTTCTCGTCAGTTGAAGCCCCATGAGAAGAACTACTCTATTCATTGTAGACATGTGATTTTTGACCCTCCCCAAAATTTTGCATATTCTAGCATTTAAATACTTAGTTTAGGTTTAATATAACTATTTCAACTCATTTTTATTCTTTTACTTTATTTTGTTACAAGAAAAATGAAAATTACAAAAAAATATTTTTAGTTTATGTATTTTTCATAAATTTTAAAAAAAATAGTATCTTATTTTTATCTTTATTGTCACGCCCCAAATTCGAGGGACATGACCGGTGCTCTACCGGGTAGCTCCAATCAAGCGGACCTGGGTGCCTTTCCTAACCCACGTGTTACCCCTGTATTTTTCATTACTTATTAACCGAAGGATTAAGCAGTTCATAATTGAAATCACACTTTTTCAAACATTCCCAACATGCTTAATT
>MU707027.1:56565-84047 GCA_026770625.1 Nicotiana glauca
GTACTTCCCAATTGCTACATCACAAGCCAACCATCACGGAACATTTCGTGCCACTCCTTATAAGCATGCTTTCCAAGCTTGATCCTTAATCGTACCTATAAAATCGATATCATTAGGCACCACACTTTACCTCTTGAATTCACTAGGACCGTTACTGAGAGCTACCCGCTCTGACTTGGTCCTGAATAATCGGCTACATAAATCTCGTAACACAGGAATACCCTCTTGACGAGGCACCTAGCAAAATTACTCCCTTTTAAACCCGCTTCCATACAAGGCATAAATCCCGAATTCTTTCCCAAGTTCTAACATGAGCCCATAAGGCCAACCATAGCACATCTTTACTACTTATGGTCTTTTCTCATAGCTGCAATAATCCATCAATATGCTAATAACCAAAAATCACGCAAGTAGTTAATTATACAACCCAATCACAAGCGGTGGGACTCTCCCACTTAGCTTGAAGCTATTACTTTACCATTCTTGAGTTCGCCCAACCTTTTTACCTCTTATTGACATAACCTCGCGCCATAAGTTATCAAAATTTCTCGAAATCTTCTTGTAAATCCCCATCTTTCACATTCTGAATCATTAACCACATTCGCACGACCGATCTATTTGTTGAACAACCAATATAATTCTTTGCAGAAGCTTCGCCGACTACGCGACCGCTAACCTACTCACGGGGAATAACCCACCTAGGGGAATCACCCCCCGACATCTTCCAACACTGTTGCATGAGGTACCATCACTGCGACACCAATGACCCATCCTGAGTTTGAGCTCACTCTCCAGCTATACGAGTCTATTCACCCCTCGTGGACATCCATTAAACGTGCGACAACATCCTTTCGCTTCAAAGTCGTGCTACGTCTTTCTTCACTTCAAGCAGCTCCTTTCCGTCATACACAATCTCCTGCCTCATAACAACACTATGCTTCGAGTTATTCTACCGACTTCCATTTCCCCGTCGCTAAAATCCCCACTTCAACTTAGATCTGAAAGCGCCGATAACCAAGCACCGATATTCTCAATTCGTTCCAGACTCCCGTAAGGTCCATATTTTTCTCATTACCAAACCCTACGCAACTCCACTGCTCTCCCACTTTGGGCAAACTCACTTCTTCACTCAATTGCTCGGCCTGTGCTTCCTCAGCCTGACCCTTTAGAAGTTTAAAACTCCGCCTGACACTTTCCACGTGTCTTTTTCATCTCTTGTTGCTTAGTTATTACCTTAGTAAAATTCATCTTTATAGAACTTGAGCCCACCCATCGCTACTGGCTTAAACCTTTTTGAAGGTCATCTTTATCGAACCGTCAACATTTGAAACATTATTAAATCCTAAACCACCGTATCCCGCGATATCTGACGGTTGCATCTTCGATAGTATTTCACAATAACCTGCCATAAAGTGAATTATAGCAGATTACAACATCATCAAACTTAATATGTCCAATTAGGACAACCGCATCCCAATAAAGAAGATAACTCCTTCACGCTTGCCATTACCACGCTTCATTACTTCCAATAGTCCACATCTGACTGTCCTTAGTTAGCCTTACCTTCCCCTACCGAGGATAAAATACTAAATCTCTTTGATTACACACTGAGTAAACCTCCCTTCAATTCATTCACTGCCCCGACACGTGGGCAAACACCCTACCATCACAACAACACTGCGGAAAAATTGCTCCAGAGCATCATGGCAACCTGTGCCTCGCCTCAAGGCTCTCAGAAGATCGGAGCTAAAACAATGGAATATCCCTCCATAATGTGACTATGATAGTCCAATCAACAATACCGGGTGAATCATCCTGCACCACACTTTTAGTGCCATTACAATCCTTCAAATTTCGATTTATAACAAGCGCTCGCGTCGCGGAAGATTGAGTGGCAAGGAATCAAGGGCATAAGCCTCAAAGGAATCGAACTGCACGATAAGGAAATAAAGAAGGGAAGTACCCCTAACAACCCTGCAGCCTCCCGAGGATAAGTACAAACGTCTCCGTACCGATCCGCGAGACTCTACTAGACATGCTCATGACTTGTCAGAATGACGGGAACCTAGTTCTCTGATACCATGTTGTCACGACCCAAAATCCGATAAGGGTCGTGGTGGCGCCGGACACCTGTGTCAGGCCAGCCAACTAACTTATCAATAAATTCCTCTTTTAATACTTTTGAAAATCTACAATTTTTCCTTCCATTTTTATAAATAAAAGTTCACTATTTGAATTCAAGTTTTAAATAATAACAATTAGAACAAATCCGTAAAAAACCATCCTAGAAACCCGGTGTCACAAGTGCATGAGCAACTATTGATAAGAGAAATAAAATACAATATCCGCCAAGAATACAGTGGGCAAAAAGTAAATACAGTACACTGGAAGGGACTACCCTAGCTACGGTCGCCTCAAATGATGCAGCTCACCTAGTCCCAGCGTCATCCATGCTGCTACGCCCAATAGGCTGCTAGAGGTGTATATATACCCGTGCAACAAAAATGCACAGAAGTGTAGTATGAGTACGTAATCAACGTGTACTCAGTGAATGTCCCGCCTAATCCCGAAGGGGTAGAGACGAGATGGTCAACTTTGACTCACTCTAATAGTCCAAAGGTTATTTATTCTTAATATACATATCAAGA
Organism: Nicotiana glauca; assembly: GCA_026770625.1. NCBI lineage: Eukaryota > Viridiplantae > Streptophyta > Magnoliopsida > Solanales > Solanaceae > Nicotiana > Nicotiana glauca. The sequence continues at coordinate 59,214 of MU707027.1, forward strand.
AACAAGTAAACACAAAATCCCTTCATAGGAAATTTCCAAGGTTTCTTTTCATTATTAACAATATGATCTCGAGCCATAGTGAGGCATGTAACAGCTTAAATAAATCCAGGCAGAAATATAAGCATGTGCAAATCATACCGAGGCGACGACCCGATCCAACAGAAACAAATGTGCACTTGCCGAGGGTCGACGGCGCTCCTATAGATGCATCTATTAATCTTTCGAGGCGTTCGGCCCATTACAAAATAAACACACACAGATAGACAATCAGTCAAGAAGTCAACATGGAGAAATTATTCAAGAAAAAGCCAATTCTCTTTAATACTTTGAGGAAACGAGGCTTAAGTCCTTTTAGAATTTTATTTATTAATTTAAGGTGATCTATTACCCCGCTCGCGAATCATCCATGCGACGCGGTCAACATAAAATAAACAATCACCCTGCTCGCGAATCATCCATGCGACGCAGATACACATAAGATACATGCTCAGATAGCCAATTAGAATTTTATCGAGGAATAATTATCCAAATAAGCCAATTCTCTGTTTACAAGTTCAAGAAATGATGTCTAATCTCTCTTTAAATTCGTTTACTAATCAAGGGTGATTTAAATAATCCAAGTCATCGATGGGTTCATAATTAATTCAAGTATAACATGCTGATGCGTCCTAACTACCCGGACAATAGCATAATAGTAGCTACGCACGGACTCTCGTCACCTCGTGCGTACGTAGACCCCACAAATAGGAGCACATAATCATTCACTTCACCTATGGGGTAAATTCCCCCTCACAAGATTAGAAAGGAGACTCACCTCGCCCTGAAGACTCGCAATCAGCATTCTACATCCTTCCGAAAGCTTGAACCAATGCACAATGCACCAAAACTAGCCAATTAACGATAAAATAATGAGAATATACTCAAATACTTGTTAAGAATTCAGATTATACAAGTTTCCCACTCCGTTTAGTGAAATGACCAAAATGCCCTCGGGCCCACGTGTCCGGAAATCCAAAATTTCTCGAAGATAAAGGTTACCCATGACCTTAGGAACTCAAATATATGCTTTTCTCCTAATTCCATACTCAAAATCGTGGCTAAAATCCAAGTTTATAATTTTTCTAGGTTTCCAACTAAAACCCCAATATTTACTCTAATTCTCAATTCCAATTCTATGGTATAATCTTGCATTTAACTTGGGAATAAGTAGTAGTAGCTTACCTTAACATTGATGGTGAAAACCCTCCTTGAAGCTCTCCAAAAATCTCCCCATGAAGTGAGAAATGAGTAAAACATGACATTGAGCCCGAATAAATGAAGGCCACTGCCTTCAGTGGTTTCCGCTTATGCGGAAATATAACCGCCTATGCGGTTCCGCTTTTGCGGATTCTTGGCCACTTTTGCGATCCTGGGCTTGGCCCCATTTTCCGCTTCTGCGACTTCACCTCTACAGATGCGGTCCCGCTTCTGCGGATCCTTGACCGCATCTGTGGTCCCCCAAGACTTAGTCCAAAACCGCTTCTGCGGCCACTCGTTCGCTTCTGCGGTTCCGCTTCTGCGGTCACCCAACCGCAGGAGCGAAAATACTAGCAACCAGATGCTTCAGCACTTCTTCAAAGTCAATTTTTGATCCGTTAACCACCCGGAATTCACCCGAGGCCCCTGGGATCCCAACCAATCATACCAACCAATCCCAAAACATATCACGGACTTGCTCGAGGCTTCAAATCATATAAAAAAATGCTAGAATCATGAATTATACCCCAATTCAAGCTTTATGAACTTGGAACTTTCCAACTTCTATTTCCGATGTTTAAACTCATCAAAACACGTTCGATTAACCTCAAATTTTGCACGCAAATCATATTTGATATTATGGACCTACTACAACTTCCGGAATTTAATTCCAACCCCGATATCAAAAAGTCAACCCCCCGATCAAACTCTCCAAAAACCTTCAACTTTCTATCTTTAGCCAAGTAGCTTCAAAATGGTCTACGGACCTCCGAATTCACTTCCGATCGCGCCCCCAACTCCAGAATCACTGTACGGAGCTATTCACAGTCTTGAAATCCCAAATGGACATCGATAATACTGAAATGCACTCCAAGCCAAACTTATGAAATTTTCTTCTTAAATGCTAACTTTCACAATAGACGCCAAAATGCTCCCGGGTTATCCAAAACCCGCATCGGGCATACGCCCAAGTCCGAAATCATCATACGAACCTGCTGGAACCTTCAGATCCTGATTCCGAGGTCGTTTACTCAAAATTCGAATCTTAGTTCATTTCTTTCAACTTAAGCTTCCGAAATGAGAATTCTCTTCCCAATTCAACTCCAGACTTCCCGAAACTAAATTCCAACCACGCGTACAAGTCATAATACCTGAAATGAAGTTGTTCATGGCCTCCGACTGCTGAACGGAGTGCTAGTAGTCAAAACGACCGGTCGGGTCGTTACATCTTGAGTGCCTTTTGTGTGTATTTGTGAGAATATGTAGATGGGTGAGTATGGTGGGGATTTTGATGGATAAGAATGGGTATCCAAGAAAGGAGTGGGTTTGTATTTGTCTTGTAGTGGTGAGTGGATTTCCTCCAATAAAATAAGTACAAGTGTATTTTTGAACCTTGGAGAACAAGAACAAAATTGAATTTAATTTTTTAGAAAAAGAAAAAAAAAGAAAAACTAAAACTAATTAATGCCTAAAAATGTCCAAAACGTGAGTCTTCAAATTGTATTTAACATGGAATGAACTCATTTCGTTGGACGAGTTGGCAAGATTTTCTTGGCCTTTCATTTTTAGTTTTATTTTTATTTTGTTTTAAATGATAATGGTATAATACTAATTACTCACTATCTATTTATTAAGATGTCTAACTCTAGAATTTAAACTAACCTAGCGAAAAATATTTTTTGTAAGTTTTCTTTTAAAGGATATATAAATGAACAAAATAAGATATCGCTCCTACTAAATTAAACTAGCAAGATAACAATACTTACTCCATATTTAATTATTGAAACCTTTAAACTCAAAATTAAACTAGACTAGATGAAAAAATGTATTTTTGAAATTTTTCTTTGTTTTACAAGAATAAAAGTTACTACTCTAAAAATGACTATTTTTTACTTTCAATTTTCATAAATAAAACTTATAAAAAGGTGAAATAAGAGCTAAATATGTAGATTAAACTTAAAATATATTTACATACTAAAAAGTGATAAAAAATCTAAATATGATAAAAAAATTAGGTGTTCATAGGGTGTTACACCCAAACACCCTCCCCATCGATCTTCTTCACCAACAACCAAACCAAAAATCTCTTACCCCATACACTCTAGCTTCTGATTTTGATTTTCTCTTATAGAATCTGATGGAGTCGAGGGAAGTTCGATTTGATTATCGTCTGTCGATTGCTGTTTCTGAAGTTTTATTCTTGGTTCTGAATTCAATGGTTGATTGTTCCATTCAGTAGATATGGAGCTCGTTGCTTGATCTCCGTGCTTGTATCACATCTGAACAGAAGCTTAATTGAAAGTTTGACAGGTTCATATCATTCTCGTATATCTTGTGTTAAAATTAGCATCCTAATGATTCTCTGTTCTTAGCGTAAAACCTTGAAATTAGGAGTGATGTCGTTACATGAAAGAGTTTGAATTTTTTCTATTTTCATTCTGTGATGTTTGGTTATGCATTTGTGTGATAATTTATTGTTAGACTAAGTGGGTTCTTCATTATTTGAAATGATATTAGTTGTGTCTATGTCTTGTGTTTTTTTGGATTGTAAGTTTAATCTCATTGTCCGAGCCTATCCAAGTTAGATACTTCTGATTTTGTTGGCGTGTAAGATAAGTTCTCTGAATTAGGTTCCAAAAATGGTCGATTAATACATTGAATTTGGTTTTTTGGTTTAATAGCTTCAGTTTTCCATTCGACAACCTCTGCTCTATTTATCATGTTTGAGTTGAAAATTGCGACTTTGCTTATCAATGGAAGCAATATAGAGTTCTGCATTTGAGGGTGTTAACTAACTTTGCATTTTCGTTTTCTATAATATACTCCCTGGTTTAAACACATTGCTCGGAACTGGGTTGAGTTTTTGTGGGACATTTTCTTATATATATGGATGGTTAAATGCTTTTTTATTTACTAATGTTGTTGGTTAATCAATGGCTAGATTTTGTTCATCTTATCCAACTTCTGGTGGTCTTTAGTATTGGAGAGATATGTTTGCCGATCCAACTTGGTTTTTTTTGCTTCTTGGACCATTGGTTGGTAATTAAATCTCAATTGTGTTCATTAATTAATTACTCTTGCAATCTGTGGAGGGGTAGAGGAGAGTGGCAACAAGTCAGGGGGAAGTGGCTTCGGAGAGGCTGCTGAAGGTCTTGTTTATTTGAGTGAGCAACAAGATAAACCTGGTTCATCTATTGAAGAAACCCTAGCTGACATCCTGAAGAAGGTTGGGGCCAGCTATGATCCAAAGAAGCGCAAGGCTTCTTCCTAAAAGGCTCCAACTGCTTCCAAGCCAACAAAGAAAAGCAAGGTGTCATCTCCTAAGTCTACTGTCCCTTCATTACCAAATGGAAGAACTACTAGAAGGAGGGTCAAACAAAGTGAGGCAGAGTTGTAGAAAGCTTTAGAGGAAAGCAGGAAAAAGAAGAAGGAGAAGGGAAAAGCAAAGGTTGTGGAAAGCTCTGAGGCTGCAGAAGAGGAGATGGAACTGATCCATCAAGAAATGGGTACAACTTTGGAGGTTCCCACTCCCAAACCAAAAGTATCCAAGACTTCTTCAAAGAAGTTTTCAGAACCCGTATCTGTTGAGCCCTCCTTAGCCAAAAGAACCAGGTTTGCAGTCAAGGGGAAACAGGTAAAAATTACTGAAGAAGAAGAAGAATGTAGTGGAGAGGAAGAAGAGGAGGAGTCTAAGAAAGAAAAGGATAGATTTTCCATCTTTGGTAGGAGAAAGATTTTGAAAGGCAGGTAGTTGAAAGACCTGGAGGAGCCAGGTATGACAAGATTGGTGGATGCCCTGGATGCACAAGGATGGAAGGACATGATCCTTCAAATGGATGGGAGGCAGGCCAGAAAGAAGCTGATTGAGTTCGTGGACAATGCCACTATGAAAAATGGGTTAGTCACCAGCTTGGTGAGAGGAGTAAAGGTGCAGTTTGATGCACCTAAATTGGGCAAGATTCTGGACATACATAGTGAGGGTTATGATGACAATACCAGGCAGAGGTGGCCTTGTCTAGATTCTCTTCCTACTGCTCTCCAAATCACCAGAAATTTTTGTCATACTAAATCTGCTAAAGAATTGCCTGAGGCAAGGTTTGTGCAAAAGAGTGAGATAAAGCCTTAACAAAAGGTGCTATTTGAGTTTGTGAACAAATGCTTGCTGCCCAGACAGGAGAGAAGGCATACTGCCAACTACATAGACTTGGTTCTTATGGATTGCCTTGTGAGAGGAATGTAGATTAACTGGCATGCTTTCATTGTCAAGCTGTTGGATAAGTTCATCAATGGCTCCAAGGCCCATGCTACTCCATATAGGTTTATACTGACGACTGTTATGGATAGGCTGCATGTTCCTCTGAAAAAATGGGAGATGGCTTCCAGCAAAGAGCATTTTGGTATCAAAACTCTTCAGGCTTGTGACTATATCCTCAGTGTAGCCCCAGTTGAACCTGGTTCATCTCTGAAGACTCCTGTGAATAGCAAAGTTAAGGCCTTGGTTCAAGAATGTGGAACAAAAGATGTTGAAATTGCTAGGCTCCAAGCTCGTATTGTTGAACCGGAAAATGAGAGAAATGGCATTAAAGCTGAGCTAGCAAAGGAAAATGAAAAGAGTGAAGGAATGCTTCAGGATATGCTCATCCTTCTCCAATCCCAACCCTCTAGTTCCTCCAAGCCTTAGGTTTTCCAGTTCAGGTCTTTGAACCAGTCTAGAACCCTCCCCCCCAGTGACCCAGATTCAGGACTTTTCTTTTTGTTGCTCATGGTTGGATGTTTTTTCTTTCTTTTTGTGGTCTGGTTTGTAGAAACATTTCCTAATCAATGACAATGTGCTTTTTCTCTTGTTCTATGAAGATTCTGATCTTAATAGTTAATTTTTTCAAGATGATTATTGATTAACTGAACCATGTTTTCACTTGCAGTTGCCCCCGTGGACATGAATAATGATTAAAATCTGGGATTCACATTATATGCAACTTTTCGATGATGCCAAAAGATGAAATAGATATTGTGTTTTACATTGTAATCTGAAATAAAGTGATATTTATAACCTGATTAAAATTAGTCCTTAATGATAAGTTAAGATTTCTAAGTTAAAGTGTTGATAATTAAGCCGAGTTCCACAGGTTCTCTGATCAGTAAAAGCACAGAGTCTGTCATCATCAAAAAGGGGGAATTTGTTGTCCCAAGTTGAGTTGAAATTTTGAAGATTGACAAATGAACTCAGTCATGGACCAGGTCCATCATGAGAGACACAATGGTTATCTACTTATACATGTGAGATGCACGTGAAGTAGATAAGTCGCAAGGATCAAGCAGCAATATCTTTTGAACTGATCGAAAAGGCTGCATAAGGGATAAGGATATGAAGTCTCCTTGTGTGAATAGAACTTAATCCGGGTCAAGAATAAGGGTTGGAGTTTGTATTGTTCTAAGACTCAAATTTGATGAAGGATCAGCAATTGAGTCTTAACCAAACTCTAGTTACTAACTCATTAAATAACTGTGATTGTTCTCTTTTACAGGTATTTCACATACGTAGAAGTTAAACTAAATTGATAGCAAAAGAGCTAGGCAATTTTGCAAGCAATTTATGTGAGATTTAAGTGTGCACCCTAAAGCTACTTGAACGAGATAGAAAAACCAGTTCCGTTGTGTTTATTCTTATTCTAGTTCAAATGTAGTAGGTGGTTGAAAATTGTACATTTCGAGCTTTCATAGAAGCAATTGTATTAGGTACTTTGAGTATTCAAGTTAGAGTTAACTTGAAAGTGTCGCAATAGTTGAGGCTGTGTGCCACACTGGCATTAGAGTTAATCCTTAGGTTTACAAGTGTTATATATGCTGTTTTGGCTCATTGATTTTAGTAGATGTTTGGGAAAATCCTACTGAGTAGTAGGTCGTGGTTTTTTCACCTTTTGAGCCATGTGTTTTCCACATAAAAATCTCTGTGTTCTTTATTTTCTGTACTTTTAATTCCGTAACAGTAGTAGTTANATCCTTAAGAGGCTAACACCTTAGGAAAAGATCAACATGAGTGCTCCACCTGGGAACTAGGAAGGGAGTACACTACCAGGCCTCCACTGTTCAATGGACAGTACTGCTCTTGGTGGAAGAATAGGATGAGGGATCACATCATAGGAGAAGACTATGAACTCTAGGACATAGTCACTGATGGTCCTTTAGCAACCACAAAGAAGAATGAGGAAGGAGTGGATGTGCCAAAGACAAGGGCTGACTACACTGCTTAAAACCTGAGGAAGTGGGAGAAAAATGCTAAGGCCAAGAAATGGCTTGTATACGGACTAGGTCCAGATAAGTACAGTAGGATCCAAAGTAGTACTACTGCTAAGTAGATATGGGACACTTTGCAAGTGGCTCATAAAGGAACACCTCAAGTGAAAAGATCCAGAGGAACACTAATGTATTCTCAATATGAGAATTTTACTATGAAGGATGGAGAAACTATCCAAGAGATGTATACTAGGTTCACTACACTGACAAATGAACTTAAGTCTCTTGGAAGGATTATTCTTGAAGAAGACAAGGTTGAGAAAATCTTGATAAGAGTTCTCCCAGTTGCTTGGGAAAGCAAAATCACTGCTATTCAGGAATTCAAGAATATGGCTACTCTCAGACTGGATGAACTGATTGGAAATCTTACTGCTTATGAACTAAGAAGGCAAACCATGAAGATGGACATACCCAAGAAGGAGAGAATCAGATGATGAGCAAGAGGTAAGTATTCTGCATCTCAAAGACAAGATTAATTTTTTGTCTAAAGAAAGGCTGGCTGAGCTATTATTAGACTTCATTGATGAGTCTGAGATAGTTAACAACGAGAAGGAAGTTCTGTATAGGGAGTGTGTGATTTTAAAAGCAAAATGCAAGAGTCTAGAGTCTAGGGCTGATGAGAGTGATAACAAAAATGCTGAGTTGAAGAACTAGGTTCTTGAACTCAATAATAGTGTCCTAGAACTTAGATCTGAAAATTTAAAACTGAAACTAGGAACAGAAAAAAAGAAGGTTGATCACACATATATCACTCTAGAAGAAAATTTAGGAAAATTGAAAGATGAGATTTATAAGAAAGATGAATTGATCAAAATCCTAAAAGACAATCTAGGAAAAATGAAACATGAACTAGACAGAACTTGCAAGTGGAACAAGGCTTCTGATGCTTTTTCTTGATTGCTAGAGCATCACAGTAGCAACAAAAGAGAACTTGGTTATGGGACTCAAGCTCCAAAATGGGACCCTAAAAGCAAGTACCTCACACTTCCTGAGAATAAAATCTGCACACACTGTGGCAAGACTGGCCATTACAAAAATGAATGCAATGCAAAAGAAAAGGCCAGTCAAAAGAACAATGCTTTTGTTCAAGAGAAACACAAGCTGCCTGGTTGGGCAAGAAAGAATCTGATTCATCCTTTTGCCCATAGAAAGGGACCCAAAATAGTTTGGATTCCTAAGACTAACCCCTGATTTCTTTTGTAGGTCCAAGTGAAGGGAGGAGCCAAATATGGTATATGGATAGTGGCTGCTCAACATATGATTGGGAACAAGGACCAGTTCCTTTCACTTGAGGACCTAAAATGAGGAAATGTCTCCTTTGGTAATGGAAAGAAAGGTGAGATCATTGGGGTTGGAAAGGTAGGTAAGACAGACTCTCATTCCATTGAGAATGTCTACATGATAGATGGCTTGAAATATAACCTAATAAGTGTGTCACAACTGTGCGATAGAGGTAACCTTGTAGCTTTCACCTCTACCAAATGCTTTATGATTAACCTTACCACTAACAAGATTATTTTGCAAGGAAAAAGAGTTAAGAATATTTACATTGTAGATTTGTCAACTCTTTCAGAAAATGAACTCACTTGCTTAAGTATGTTAGTTAATGATCCCCTCCTGTGGCACAAAAGACTTGGTCATGCCAGTCTAAATCAGCTAAACAAATTAGTCTCCAAGGACTTGGTGATAGGGTTACCTAATATCAATTTCAAGAAAGACAAAGTTTGTGAGGCATGTGCAAGGGGGAAGCAGGTAAGTTCATCCTTCAAATCCAAGAAAATTTTAAGTACGTCCAAGACGTTGGAACTGGTTCATATGGATCTTTGTGGTCCAATGAGAACCATGAGCAGAGGTGGAAAGAAATATGTAATGGTACTTGTTGATGATTATTCTAGATTTACCTGGGTACTATTTCTGACATCTAAAGATGAAGCATTTGAAAGGTTACTGCTTTTGCTAGAAAAACTCATAAACATTTAGGAAATCAACTTGCATCCATTAGGTCTGATTATGGAACTGAATTTGAAAATGCAAAATTTGCTTAGTACCTTGATGAAAATGGTATAGATCATAACTTCTCTGCTCCTAGGACTCCTCAGCAAAATGGAGTAGTTGAAAGAAAGAACAGGACCCTTCAGGATATGGCAAGGACCATGCTTCTTTCTAGTAAGTTACCTCACATCTTTTGGGTAGAGGTTGTAAACACTACATGCCACATAATCAATAGATGCATTACTAGACCTCTTGTTGAGAAAACTCCCTATGAGTTACTTAAAGGGAGAAAACCAAACATATCCCATCTTAGGGCATTTGGTTGCAAGTGCTATGTGCACAATAATGGAAAAGACTCCCTAGGTAAGTTTGATCCCAGAAGTGATGAGGGAGTATTCTGGGGATATTCTTCACATAGAAAAGCATATAAAGTGTTCAATAAATGAACTTTATGTGTAGAAGAAGGTGTGCATGTTGTATTTGATGAAACTAACATTCTTTCTAAGAGACACGAACATGAAGATGAAGATGATGCCATTGGAATGGTAAAAGAATTGACTGAATCTACAACACAAGTCAAAGTGGCATCAAAAAAAGGAATAGGTGATGGAACAGGTCCTTCTACACAGGGAAACCTGGCAGGGGGAACTAATTAGGGAGAAATTGAAACAAACTCTCTAAAAGAACATGTTCATGAACCTGTTCCTCAGCAACAGAACAAAGGAGAAACATCTAGCAGAAACCAATTGGTTGTGAAATCCCACAAGTATCAAAGTTCTCATCCCATTGAGAACAACATTACTGATCCAACATCTGGGGTCAAAACTAGATCTAAACTAAAGAATCTGTGTGCATTTGATGCTTTTCTATCTCTTATTAAACCTAAAAAAATTATTGAGGCTTTGCAGGATACATATTGGGTGAATGCTATGCAGGATGAACTCAACCAATTTGAAAGAAGTCAAGTCTGGCATCTAGTTCCAAGATCCAAGGACAGATTAGTCATTAGCACAAAATGAGTCTTCAGGAACAAACTTGATGAAGATGGAACAGTTACAAGAAACAAGGCAAGGCTGGTGGTTCAAGGCTACAGCCAAGAGGAAGGCATTGACTATGATGAGACCTTTGCTCCAGTTGCAAGAGTAGAGGCAATTAGACTCCTAATAGCCTTTGCAACACATATGGAATTCACTCTCCATAAGATGGATATCAAAAGTGCCTTCCTGAATGGCTACCTAAAGGAAGAAGTGTTTGTGAAACAACCTCCAGGATTTGAAAGCAAGGAATGTCCTGAGCATGTGTACAAGCTAGAAAAAGCTCTATATGGGCTCAAGCAGGCCCTAAGAACTTGGTATGAACGGCTATCAAAATTCCTACTGGAGCATGGTTACAAAAGTGGTAAAATTGATAGTACCTTGTTCTTAAGGGAAAAAGGTAAAGACCTCCTTGTTGTGAAAATATATGTTGATGACATAATATTTGGGGCCACTACTGATAGGTTGAGTAAAGACTTTGCAAAACTAATAGGGAGTGAGTTTGAAATGAGCATAATGGGTGAGCTTAACTTCTTCTTAGGGTTGCAGATCAAAAAAAGTCAAAATGGAACCATGATTCATCAGCGGAAGTATACAAAAGAACTAATCAAAAAGTTTAAAATGGATGATTCTAAAGAAATAGATACACCTATCGCAACTACTAATAAATTAGATGTTGATGAACCTGGTTCATCAGTTGATCAGAAGTTTTATAGGGGTATGATTGCCTCACTCTTGTATCTTACTGCCAGCAGACCTAACATTATTTTTAGTGTAGGGCTTTGTGCTCGTTTTAAGGCAAATCTAAAAGAGTCTCACTTGACTGTTGTCAAAAGGATATTGAGATATCTGAAAGGCACCACTGATTTATGCCTTTGGTATTCAAAAGTTAGTAATTTCAATCTAGTAGGATATGTTGATACTGATTATGTAGGTTTCCTAGTGGATAGGAAGAGCACCTCAGGTATGGCACACTTCCTTGGTTCATGTCTTGTATCATGGGCTACCAAAAAGCAAAATTCAGCAGCCCTATCTATTGCTGAAGCTGAATATGTTGTTGCTGCTTCTTGTTGTGCTCAATTGCTATGGATCAAACAACAGCTGGTAGATTTTGGAATTGAAGTGGGATGTATACCAATATTCTGTGATAACACTAATGCTATAAGTATGACAAAGAACCCTATTTATCATAAAAGGACCAAGTACATAGATGTTAGACACCACTTCTTAAGAGATAACTATGAGAAAGGATTGATCTCATTAGAATTATGTGCTACTGATAAACAAATAGCTGACATCTTCACTAAAGCACTGAGTAGGGAAAACTTTTAGAGGAACAAGTTGGAATTAGGGATGATTAAGATCACCTAAAAGGTCCAGTTCAGAATGCAATAAATAAAATTGGTTAGAAGTTCTGACTTTGTGTAAATATCTAGACTAATTCTTACTCAATCTCATACTCTAATCAGTATACTCCGGTGACATGTGTTTATATTGACTCACTGGGGACTAATTTGCAAAATACACAAAATACACCCGAGACATAAGACTCTACATATACACTAATCAAAAGAGGAAGCACAACTTTTGGGGGAGAACAAAATAAATAATGCCTATAGAGATAGGGAAATCCACCGCATTTGGAGTAAAAAGAACGGACCCCCACTGTCCTTCATCTTCTTCTTCAGCAGCCATGAACAAGGGATCTTAGGGTGTTACACCCAAACACCCACCCCATCGATCTTCTTCACCAACAACTAAACCAAAAATCTCTCACCCCATACACTCTAGCTTCTGATTTTGATTTTCTCTTATGGAATCTGATGGAGTCAAGGGAAGTTCAATTGATTATCGACCGGCGATTGTTGTTTCTGAAGATTTGTTTGTGGTTCTGAATTCAATGGTTGATTGTTCCATTCAGTAGATATGGAGCTCGTTTCTTGATCTCCGTGCTTGTATCACATCTGAACAAAAGCTTAATTGAAAGTTTGACAGGTTCATATCGTTCTCGTATATCTTGTATTAAATTTAGCATCCTAATGATTCTCAGTTCTTAGCGTAAAACCCTGAAATTAAGAGTGATGTCGTTACATGAAAGAGTTTGAATTGTTTCTATTTTCATTCCATGATGTTTGGTTATGCATATGTGTGATAATTTATTGTTAGACTAAGTGGGTTCTTCATTATTTGAAATGATATTAGTTGTGTCTATGTCTTGTGTTTTTTTGGATTGTAAATTTAACCTCATTGTCTGAGCCTATCCATGTTAGATACTTCTGGTTTTGTTGGCATGTAGGATAAGTTCTCTGAATTAGGTTCCAAAAATGGTCGCTTAATACATAGAATTTGGCGTTTTGGTTTAATAGCTTCAGTTTTCCATTCGACAACCTCTGCTCTGTTTATCCTTTTTGAGTTGAAAATTGTGACTTTGCTCATCAATGGAAGCAATATAGAGTTATGCATTTGAGGGTGTTATTGAACTTTGCATTTTCGTTTTCTATAATATACTCACTGGTTTAAACACACTGCTTGGAACTAGGTTGAGTTTTGGTGGGACATTTTCTTATATATACGGATGGTTAAATGCTGGTTCATTTACAATGGTTGTTGGTTCATCATTGGCGAGATTTTGTTCATCTTATCCAACTTCTGGTGGTCTTTAGTATTGGAGGGCTATTCTTGCCGATCCAACTTGGTTTTTTTTGCTTCTTGGACCATTGGTTGGTAATTAAATCTCAATTGTGTTCATTAATTAATTACTCTTGCAATCTGTGGAGGGGTAGAGGAGAGTGGCAATAAGTGAGGGGAAAGTGGCTCCGGGGAGGCTACTGAAGGTCTAGTTCATTTGAGTGAGCAACAAGATGAACTTGGTTCATCTGTTGAAGAAACCCTAGACGACATCCTAAAGTAGGTTAGGGCCAGTTATGATCCAAAGAAGCACAAGGCTTCTTCCCAAAAGGCTCCAACTGCTTCCAACCCAACAAAAAAAAGCAAGATGTCATCTCCTAAGTCTACTGTCCCTTCATTACCAAAGGGAAGAGCTACTAGAAGCAGGGTCAAACAAAGTAAGGAAGAGTTGCAGAAAGCTTTAGAGGAAAGCAGGAAAAAGAAGAAGGAGAAGGGATAAACAAAGGTTGTGGAAAGCTCTGAGGCTGTAGAAGAGGAGGAGGAGGAGATGGAACTGATCCATCAATAAAGAGGTACAACGGTGGAGGTTCGCACTCCCAAACAAAAAGGACACAAGACTTCTTCAAAGAAGTCTTCAGAACCCGTATCTGCTGAACCCTCCTTAGCCAAAAGAACCAGGTCTACAGTTTAGGGGAAATAGGTAAAAAATACTGAAGAGAGGAAGAAGAGGAGGAGTCTCAAAAAGAACATGATAGATTTGCCATCTTTGGCAGGAGAAAGATTTTGAAAGGTAGGTTGTTAAAAGACCTGGAGGAGCCAAGTATGATAAGATTGGTGGATGCCCTGGATGCACAAGGGTGGAAGGACATGGTCCTTCAAATGGATGGGAGGCTGGCTAGAAAGATATTGATTGAGTTCATGGCAATGCCACTGTGAAAAATAGGGTAGTCACCAGCTTGGTGAGAGGAGTAAAGGTGCAGTTTGATGCACCTAAATTAGGCAAGATTCTGGACATACCTAGTGAGGGTTATGATGACTATACCAGGCAGAGGTGGCCCTTGTCTAGATTCTCTTCCTACTGCTCTCCAAATCACCAAAATTTTTTGTGATACTATATCTGCTGAAGAAGTGCTTGAGGCAAGGTTTGTGCAAAAGAGTGAGATGAAGCCTGAGCACAAGGTGCTATTTGAGTTTGTGAACAAATGTTTGCTTCCCAGACAGGAGAGAAGGCAAACTGCCAACTACATGGTCTTGGTTCTTATGGAATGCCTTGTGAGAGAAATGCAGATTAACTGGCCTGCTTTCATTGTCAAGTTGCTGGATAGGGTCATCAATGGCTCCAAGGCCCATGCTACTCCATATGGGTTTATACTGACGACTGTTCTGGATAGGCTGCATGTTCCTCTGAAAAATGGGAGATGGCTTCCAGCAAGGAGCATTTTGGTATCAAAACTCTGCAGGCTTGTGACTATCTCCTCAGTGTAGCCCCAGTTGAACCTGGTTCTTCTCTGAAGACTCCTATTAATAGCAAGGTTAGGGCCTTGGTTCAAGAATGTGGAACAAAAGATATTGAAATTGCCAGGCTCCAGGCTCCTGAACTAGAAAAGGAGAGAAATGGCCTTAAAGCTGAGCTAGCAAAGGAAAAGGAAAAGAGTGAAGGAATGCTTCATACTATGCTCAACCTTCTCCAATGCCAACCCTCTAGTTCCTCCAAGCTTTAGGTTTTCCAGTTCATGTCTTTGAACAAGTCTAGAACCCCCTAGTGACCCAGATTCGGGACTTTTCTTTTTGTTGCTCATGGTTGAATGTTTTTTCTTTCTTTTTGTGGTCTGGTTTGTAGAAACATTTCCTAATCAATGACATTGTGCTTTTTCTCTTGTTCTATGAAGATTCTGATCTTAATAGTTAATTTTCGTCAAAATGATTATTGATTAACTGAACCATGTTTTCACTTGCAGTTGCCCCAGTGTCCATGAGTAATGATTAAAATCTAGGATTCACATTATATGCAACTTTCTGATGATGCCAAAAGGGGGAAGAGATATTGTGCTTTACTTTGTATTCTGAAATAAAGTGATATTTATAGCCTAATTAAACCTGGTCCTTAATGACAAGTTAAGATTTCTAAGTTAAAGTGTTGATAATTAAGCTGAGTTCCACAGGTTCTCTGATCAGTAAAAGCATAGAGTTTGTCATCATCAAAAAGGGGGAATTTGTTGGCCCAAGTTCAGATGAAGTTTTGAATATTGACAAATAAACTCAGTCATAGACCAGGTCCATCATGAGAGACACGGTGGTTATCTACTTATACATGTGAGATACACATGAAGTAGATAAGTCTCAAGGATCAAGCAGCAATATCTTCTAAACTGATCGAAAAGGTTGCATAAAGGATATGGAGATGAAGTCTCCTTATGTGAAGAGAACTTAATCCGGATCAAGGATAAGGGTTGGAGTTTGTATTGTTCTAGGACTCAAATTCGATGAAGGATCACAATTAAATCTCAATCAAACTCTAATTACAAACTCATTAAATAACTGTGATTGTTCTCTTTTACAGGTATTTCACATACGCAGAAGTTAAACTAAATTGAGAGCAAAAGAGCTAGGCAATTTTGCAAGCAATTTATGTAAGATTTAAGTGTGCACTCCTGAAGCTACTTGAACGAGATAGAAGAACCAGTTCCATTGTGTTTATTCTTATTCTAGTTCAATTGTAGTAGGTGGTTTAAAATTGTACCTTTCCAGCTTTCATATAATCAATTGTATTATTTACTTTAAGTATTCAAGTTAGAGTTAACTTGAAAGTGTCGCAACAGTTGAGGCTGTGTGCCACACTGGGATTAGAGTTAATCCTTAGGTTTACAAGAGTTTTGTAAATGCTATTTTGGCTCATTGATTTTAGTGGATGTTTGGGAAAATCCTGCTGAGTAGTAGGTCATGGTTTTTTCACCTTTTGAGCCAAGTGTTTTTCACGTAAAAATCTATGTGTTCTTTATTTTCTGTACTTTTAATTCTGCAACAGTAGTAGTTAGAACACCTAGAAGAACCAGGTTCTTCTAGATCAAAAAATTGGGTACCACACAAATTACCCCCCCTCTTGTGTGGTATTGACATTTGGAATATCACTTATAACGTTGAATAAAATGTGTTTCGTACCACGGGTGCATTTCATGTGACTTGATCCAAAGACATATTTTAGACGACGTTAAATCTCCTTTTAAAAATGAATAAAAGTGCTTAAAAATAATAATGCACATAGGTTTAAATTGTTTCTAAAAGCAGATAACTATTCCAATAATAACAGTTGAGCGACCGTGCTAGAACCACAAAACTGAGGAATGCCTAATACCTTCTCCCGGGTTAACAAAATTCCTTACTCGGATTTCTGGTTCGCGGACTGTAATACAGAGTCAACCCTTTACTCGATTCGGAATTTAAATCGCTTACTTGGGACTACATAAATCTCCCAAGTGGTGACTTTGAATCTCTTAATAAATAATCCGTTTTAATTGTCCTTTAATTGAAAAAACTCCCTTTATTATGCCCTTCACGGGGTGTAGTGAAAAAGGAGGTGTGGCATTCATGATTTGGAGTTGGCTGCCATAGTTCATGCATTGAAGATTTGGAGGCATTACTTATATGGCGTATCTTGTGAGGTATTCACTGGTCATCCCAGTCTTCAGCATTTATTCAAGCAGAAGGATCTTAATTTGAGGCAGCGGAGATGGCTAGAGTTGCTTAAGGATTATGATATTACTATTCTGTACCATCCAGGAAAGGCTAATGTGGTGGTTGATGCATTGATCCGAAAGGTAGTGAGTATGGGGAGTTTGGCGTATATTCCAGTTGGGGAGAGACCCCTTGCAGTTGATGTTCAGGACCTTGGCGAATCGGTTTGTGAGATTAGATATTTCGGAGCCCAGTCGAGTGTTGGCTTGCGTGGTTTCTTGGTCTTCTTTATATGATCGCCAGTATGATGATCCGCATTTGGTTGTCCTTAAGGACAGAGTTCAGCATGACAATGCCAGAGATGTGACCATTGGTGATGATGGAGTGTTGAGGATGCAGAGCCGGATTTGTGTGCCCAATGTGAATGGGATTCGGGAGTTAATATTGGAGGAGCCCATAGCTCACAGTATGTCATTCATCCAGGTGCCGCTAAGATGTATCAGGATCTTAAACAGCATTATTGGTGGCGGAGAATGAAGAATGATATTTTGGGATTTGTAGCTCGGTGTCTCAATTGTCAGCAGGTGAAATATGAGCATTAGAGACCGGGTGGATCGCTTCAGCAGATGGTTATCCCTGAGTGAAAGTGGGAGAGGATCACTATGGATTTTATTACCAGACTCCCACAGACTTTGAAGAAGTTCAATGCTATTTGGGTAATTGTAGACAGGCTGACCAAGTCTGCGCACTTCATTCCTATCTATACTACTTATTCCTCAGAGCGGCTGGTAGAGATTTATATCCGGGAGATTGTTTGGTTGCATGGTGTTCCGGTTTCAATCATCTCAGTTAGGGGTACTCAGTTTACATCCCAGTTTTGGAAGTCTGGTCAGCGAGAGTTGGGCACCCAGGTGAAGTTGAGCATAGCTTTTCACCCTCAGACGGATGCACAGTCCGAGTACACCATTCAGATATTGGAGGATATGCTACGCGCCTGTGTTATTGATTTCGGAGGGTCATCGGATCAGTTTTTTGCCACTTGCAGAGTTTGCCTATAACAACAGCTACCAGTCGAGTATTCAGGTGGCTCCATACGAGGCTTTGTAAGGGAGGCGGTGTAGATCTCCAGTTGGTTGGTTTGAGCCCGGTGAGGTTAGGCTATTGGGGACAGATTTAGTTCAGGATGCTTTAGATAAAGTGAAGGTAATTCAAGAGAGACTTCGTACGGCGCAGTCAAGGCAGAAGAGTTATGCAGACATGAAGGTTCGAGGTGTATCCTACATTGTTGGTGAGAAAGTCCTTTTGAAGGTTTTGCCTACGAAAGGTGTTATGAGATTCAGAAAGAAGGGAAGTTGAGTCCACGGTTTATTGGGCCTTTTAAGGTACTTCGGAGGATTGGGGAGGTGGCTTATGAGCTTTCCTTGCCACCTAGCTTGTCGAGTGTGCATCCGGTTTTCCATGTTTCTATGCTCCGAAAGTATATTGGGGACCAGTACCATGTTCTAGATTTCAGTACGGTTCAGTTGGAGGGTGATTTTACTTATGATGTAGAGCCAGCAGACATTTTGGAGCATCAGGTTCTGAAGTTGAGGTTAAAGGAAGTAGCTTCAGTGAAGGTGCAGTGGAGAGGTCGGCCCGTGGAGGAGGCTACCTGGGAGATCGAGCGGGAGATGCGGAGCAGATATCCTCACCTATTTGAGGCTTCAGGTATACTTATTCACTCATTCGAGGACGAACGTTTGTTTAAGTTGGGGAGGATGTGGCGACCCAGCTAGTCATCTCATGTGTTAACGCTCCGTTTCCACCATTCCTGTTTCTTTATGCTTCATTATCCATATTTTTATGTGGTCGAGTTGATTGGTTTGAGTTCAGAGTGAATTTGGTAAGAAATGAGACACTTAGTTTCTTTTAGGAAGGCTTAAGTTGAAAAAGTCAACCAAACGTTGACTTATGAGTTAGAGGGCTCGGATGTGAGTTTCGATGGTTCGTTTAGCTTTGGGAGGTGATTTATGAATTAGGAGTGTGATCTGAATTGGTTTTGGAAGTCCGGTGTAGAATTAGGCTTGAATTGGCAAAGTTGGTATTTTGGCGAATTCCGATTTCTAGGTGAGATTTTGATCTGGGGGTCGGAATGAAATTCTGAGAGTTGCTTTAGCTTCATTATGTGATTTGGGATATGTGTGCAAAATTTCAGGTCATTCGGACGTGTTTTGGTTAGGTTTCTGATCAAAAGCGTGTTTCGAAAGTTTTTAGAAAACTTAGGCTTGAATTCGATGTGAATTGGTGGTTTTGGTGTTGTTTGAGGTGTTTTGATGATTGGAACAAGTTTGAATGAGGTTTTGGGAGGTGTTGGTGCTTTTGGTTAAGGTCCTGGGGGCCTCGGGTGAGTTTTAGATGGTCAATCAGACCATTATCTATTTTGAAAAGTTGCAGAAAACGATCACAGCTATTGCAGAGATTTTTGCCCTTCGCGATCGTGAGGTCTTAGTCGCGTTCGTGTAGAAGGATTTTGGGGTGATCTGAGGTTGGCCTTCGTGTTCGCGAAGGAGGTCTCGCATTCGCGGAAGGTTATTTCCTGGTGCTTCGCGTTCGCATTGGTTTGTTCGCGTTCGCGTATAAGGATATGAGGTCCAGTGAGTTTTGCTCTTCGCGTTCTCATATGGTGTGTCGTGTTCTCGTAGCTTTAGGTGAACTAGTTATCGCGTTCGCATAGGGAAATTTTTTGTCAAAGTAAATTTGTGCTTCGCGAACGCGAGGTTTTGACCACGTTCGCGAAAAAGGAAGGGTCAGACCTGGGCAGAAGGTTTTTAAACATTTCATCCGTGATTTTGAGCCATTATTTCACCATAGCTGGGTATTTTGAGAGCTCTTTGACGGAAATTGAAGAGGGATTCAAGGAGGATTGATTGGAGGTAAGTTTTATGAACTAAAAACATGATTCTATCGTGAAATTAACCTAGAAATTCATGAAAATTTAACCAAAAAATGGAAGAACTAGAGCTTGAGATTTTGGAATTTTAATTTGGGATTTGAGGGGTCATTTGGAATCCGATTTCGATGTTCTTTATGGGCATAGATTCGTGGAGTGATAAGGAACCCGTTGGTGTAAAAATTTCTCAGTTTTGAGAAGTTGGCCCGGGGCTCGAGTTTTGCTAATTTCAGGATTTTTGATATTTTTTAATTGTTTTCGCTTGTGTGTTGTTCCGTTAGCGTGTTGTGACGTATTTTTTCTGGTTTTGGTCAGATTTGATGCACGATGAGGCCGATTTGAGAGGCAAGGGCATAGCGAGCTAGAGCTTTATCCGGTTCGAGGTGAGTAATGAATGTAAATGATGTCCTAAGGGTTTGAAACCTCGGATTTGCACATCGTAGTGCTATATTGAGGTGAGGCACATGCTCAATAAGGAGCGTGGGGTCTTTTACTATTGGGGATTATGACTTGGTCCGCCACGAGTGATGTCTTTACCGTGTATTCGATTGAAGCATGATTGATATCATCATTATTTGGACTGATTGTCATATTTGGGCTTCGTGCCAACTTTTTGAACCCTTCGGGGAGTTTTTATCACTAGTTCCTCATTGTTTTGATTTACTACTTGAACTCAGTCATAACGTTTTCTACTATTTTACAACTCCGCCACTTTTACTCAGTTTTTGAAACTAAAATGATATGTTAAATGATGTTTTGGGCTGAGAGTTACTGTTTTACTAATGCCCGAGGGGCTTATATGATTTCTGGACTGAGTATGGCCAAGGGCCAGATGTGAGGATACTATGGGATCAGGTTGGGCGCCGCAGCAGTGTTATTCTGATATTGATATGAGGCTAAGGGCCTAGATTGGTGGCACGAGATGGCTTGTTATTACCTTGGGCCGTAAAGGGCCCCTCCCGGAGTTTGTACACCCCCAGTGATCGTCGTCGACGAT
Source organism: Nicotiana glauca (assembly GCA_026770625.1). NCBI lineage: Eukaryota > Viridiplantae > Streptophyta > Magnoliopsida > Solanales > Solanaceae > Nicotiana > Nicotiana glauca. The sequence continues at coordinate 79,996 of MU707027.1, forward strand.
AAATATATAGATCGGACTGCACACTGCAACGGGTACTATAGGGTACCGTTCTATGTGTTGATTTTAGTTTTATATATATGTCACTTAACTGCTTATCTGCTCTGGCATTTTCACATTTCGATTTCATTGGTTTATCGCTTTCATAATATTTGTTTTTAAACTGCCGCATTGTAGATTACTCTGTGTTTCTCCATGATTTCTTATTCTCAGTCATTATTTATGCTTATTACTCACTGGGTCGGAGTACTCACATTACTCCCTGCACCTTGTGTGCAGATCCAGGTGCATCTGAGGCTGTTGAGGATTTTCAGTCGGGCAGCGCATATCCGGGAGCATCGAGGTAGCTGCACTGCGTCCACAGCCCTGATCTCTCCCTTCTATCTTTTATCTCATCCGCATTTTCAAGACTTGCTATGTATTAGGTTGATAAACTTGTATTAGAGGCTAAAGGCTTGTGACACCAGATATGTATGGGCTATGTAGTAGTTTTATCACTGAATTTCTGCATATTTAACTCTTTTTCCGTGCTTTCTTTATGTTAATTTCGCATATTAATCGTCTAAGCTAATAATGAACTTTATAAGAAAAACGGGTTAAGGTGGTTAGTTGATCAGGCTTGCCTAGTAGAGTGTTGTGCGTCATCACGACCAGGGTTGGGGTCGTGACAATATCATTGATGTGCCTTCCGCTTATCTTTAGCACTTTGACAAGTACAGAACCCTCGTTGGGTGATTCCCTTTTCACAGTGGATATCCTTCGTCAATTCGGAGATAACTTCCTTGACTTTATTTTGTTACTTGTGGTGCACTTGAACTCAAAGTTGCTCGCTTCAAATCGTCGGGGATGCACTTTCCTTTAACGAATACCTGCCATCCTATTAACTTCCCAAATTATCTGCCCCAGTTTCAAACAATTCGGGCTTCAAATGATCTCAAAATTATCTTCCCCAGTTTTACCTATTTGGGCTTCAAAAGATCTCAAAATTATGTACTTATTTCCTTCAAATGCCCTAATCATCTTCAAAATTATTTCAATGCTTTATGATTAAACTAACTTTTAAGACCATGCCTAGAATTATGCGCGCATGTCACGTCACTAGAGTGATCAAGAAGAGAACCATAAAGGAAAAGGGAACTAAACAGAAATGACTTAAAATAATAGAAAACAGAAAATTGCATTGGACAAACAGTGAAGAAGTTTGAACAACAAAACAAGCACTAAACTGGGGCTACAACCATGGAACAAACCTAGACAACACTAAATGAGTTACTACGACTAAACAAACTAGGAAAAATAGAAGGATAGAAGGGTTTGAGTTACAAGACAATATCTGGATTACAACCCTGAAATAACCGGACAACTAATGACAATAAAATAAACTACCATAACTCCTCCCTGGCTAACCAAGAAAAGAGCATCTTTCCAATTACAAAGCTCGGCATCTTAGCCACTGAGTTCCACATCAATATTACTAAGACCATTACCAATTTCACGTCATTAACTTTAGTCAGCAAGTTCCCAAGAGAATTCTCATGCTCCCTGTCACTGTCCTTGACTATAATTATCCCTTCTTGAACCATTCTTTCTATTTCCCTTTTCAAAGTGCGACAATCTTCGATGCTATGCCCTTGGACATTAAAGTGGTACATGCACCGTACAGTAGGATCAAATCCCTTTGCATATGGATCTAGCGTATAGCCGAGGAGCGGCTCAATCAAACCAGAATGATTTACCTTTCCAAACAGGCTAGTATAGGATTCTCGGATTGGCGTGAAACTATTTCTTTGCATTAGTTTCCCTCCATGCCCCAATTTTCTAGGGTTGTTGATGCTTGTAAACGTTGTAAAGGCAAAAGTGCATTATGCAGTGCTGGCGCTCGCCATGAGGAATGACCCAGTGGTTGGAAAGATGGCCTAATGTTGTTTGGAGGATAATACTGGGGTGGATTATGTGGAGCTCAGGGATAATCATAGGGTCGGTATTGAGGCTGAAAGCATTTAACAGGAATGCCCACTGGATCCTGTCATTGGCGGCGCTTAGCAACATCTTTTCTATCAATGGGAGGACTATCCAACTTGTTCGTTCCATCTGAACCAAAATTTCCTAAACCTTTCCTTTGGTTTTTTTTCCATCTGTGATAGGGAGAAACGATTTGGGACAATGTCTATATTGTACTGAAAGTCTCGCACAAAATTTTGAGCCATGTCACCCAATGTATGCCACTTACTGACATCTTGTCGTTTATGCCATTCCAAAGCTGCCCCAGTCAAGCTCTCACTGAAATACGCCATAAACAAATCATCACTCGCTGTTTGCATACAACCAGACTCTCTGCTGCATAATACCTACCAATCCCTCCCAATCTTCCCAAACTCGGCTGCATCTTCCAACGATGGAAATATTTTTACAAGGAAGTCAAGCAACCCAATCGCAAAGTCCATTATTTCAATGGGAACCTTAAGAAACTTTGGTTCTTTCCCCACAAGTTTAAACAAAATTTCCGCTTGCTCTAATGGTGTCAACGCCTTTCCAGGTCCTCCAATAGGCAAAACTTGATTGATTTTATCCTCTTTCAGTACACAATCAGAAATAAAAGAAGCCAAATCTTGCTCGCTTATCGGCTTACAAGCATACAACTTTCCATCACCAAATCGCCTTGAGCTGGTTTGTTCTCTCATGGTTGAAGGTTCTCAAGGTCAAATGGCTATTGACGCCTTTGAGAAGAAGACTGACGGAGGGGCAGGGGAGGGTCGTTTTTGCTTTCCATAGGGATGTTTCTCTCTCTAGATCGCCCAAATCGCCTATTTGTATCAGTTGTATTCGAATGTATTGTTCAGCTGTATTCACTTGTATTCAGGTTTAATCAGTTGTACTTAACTATTTTATTCAGCAGTAGTTAGTTGTATTCAAGTGTTTTATACAACTGTATTCAGTTATATTCAACTATTTTATTCAACAGAAGTTAGTTGTATTTTGTTGCATTCAAGAGTTTATACAGCTGTATTCAGTTGTATTTTTGTTATATTCAAGTATTTTATTCAGATGAATTAAGATGTATTTTGTTGTATTCAACTGTATTATTCATATGTATTTCTCTTTATTCAGCTATAATCTTTATTATGTATCTTTCAAATACAGATTAATGAGGGATCGTTTTAGTTCGTTGAGTTAAATTAGGAGAATATCATGTGATTTTATTTCCTTCCATTTTTAGCGTAGATACGTTACTGTATTTAATGTTAATGTCGCTTGAATACAGCTAAATACATGTCAAACTTAGCTGAAATTCCAGATTTTACGCCTATATTTTTGGTTGTATTAATGAATACAACAGCTTAAATACATAAAATACATTGTATAAAAATATAAAAGGTATCTATAACACGTAATATAGCAAAGGGTATCTATAAATGGCTAATTAGACTAAAAAGATGGTGCTTTATGAAAAATTCTCATAATAAATTACCACACGCAGGAATGAGCCTGGGGGCGCAACTAGGCTTATTCACGAAATCCATTTAGAGAATCTGCCAACTAAAAGGGGAAGTTCGGCACAAATGGGCTAATACTAGCAGCCCAATTCAAAACATTCAACACTAACATTTAAAGCAAACTATATTCTTGTGATCATCTACGATGTCTGAACCAACGCCAATAAATTTAAAATGCCAATGCAACAATGCCCGGATGTCAAGGAGCTAAAATACGACCCCTAATGCAATAACAAACCTTTACACAAGTCGTTTATCACTTAGCGTAAAAAATTGAGAAAACTACCCTCTATAGCCCCTCAAAATTTTATAGCCCATATTTTGATTCACTTTCAAAAAATGGCCCTTCGGCCCAAACATATTGCATATAGTAGCCGAACGGAATGAATATGACAACACAAGTGCCTGTAGCTCAGTGGATAGGGCGCCTGTTTCCTAAGCTGACGGTCACAGGTTCGACCCCTACCTAGCGCAATGGAGAAATGTTTTTTTGCAATGTATAAATATTGTATCCTAAGTTCGATAGTGTATCATTGGTGTATATTGAGCCTATCTCAACTG